>CAEGAF010010526.1:0-73413 GCA_903067075.1 Micropoecilia bifurca
AATGCGATACATGTAATAACAGAAAGAATAAAGAGCATTTTATTACACAATTAACCTTTCAGTGCTTTAAAAATAACCTTGATCAAATGTGTAGTCTTAATTTGCCACATTTTAGTGATCTTTTTTTTATTTGATTTGATGTTTTTAGTTGGAAAGAAAACAAATGTGAATGACAGCATGTTCACTCAGAATGTAGCCATGTTTATTTTAGCATAATATGGAGAAGCACAGAGGTAGAAAAATGCTTGCTGTGACCAGATTGCAAATTCTTTTGACATAATCGCAGTGCTGTTTGGCACATTACCATAATTAGAATGCTAATTGCAGTATTATCTATGAAGAAAAACGCTGAATAATGAAGATAAAGTAATTCATCCCGAGTCTAATTTTAGCAAAGGTTTTTAGGTGTTTAACTGTGAATATGGATTCCTTATCTAATTATCAGTAGTAAAACAAACCAGAAGAATCCTGATATTTGGTTTATGAGTACGTGATAAGTTGACGTATTGCAGGTTCACTCTTCTATAATACTAAAGTAGTGCTGGTGTCAAAAAGCACCATGTTAGCTGCTTCCATTTCCAATTGTAATAAATAGATTTTGAACAAGATGATCAAATGTAGTCCATTCTCACTAAAATAACTCTAGAAGTGCCCTTTATTTTAGCCCTGATGGTAACTTCTGAGCCCTTGCCTACTACACAGGTGTCCTTGCTGTGGATCAGAGCCACAGGTGAAGATTTAAGAAGCTTATTTTCAGTAAAACGGGGAGAAGATTAGCAATGCAACTTTGTTTTAAAGTAAAAGAACCAGTAGGAACACGGTTCACTACTATGGTTACAAGGCCACGTTCCTGAGAGGCAGCAGGAGTCGTTTCTTTCTCTCCAAAAGTTTTGATGAAAGAACCTTGATAACAGTATCACATAATGTAGCATATCTATTCATTTTAAAGCTGTAAATGACTTTCCTATATATCCAGCATGAAGGGTAGCACCATAGCTAACCTTCAGCTAATGATCTGATTAGATAAAGCAGGGAGATGTGAAAAATCAAGCTGGTAGGTCTTAGAAAATTGGCTACATGTTTCACAACTGAACCAAACCACAATTAACCGGTGGGAACAGTATCACACAATGTTTGCCTTCACCTAATCTGTGTGGACACAAGGCTCTGACACTGACCTGTACTGACAATCTGCCTTAGTTGGAAAGAAAATATAGCACAGTGGACACTCAGCATTTGTGAGGGCTAGAGTTCACAAGCACCTGGGAACAGCTGAGCTCTATGAATATTAGAGTAACCACGAGTACAATTAATGGTTCAAACATGAAATATATGCATTAATGCATGGAGTGGAAGCTGTCTTAGCACTACAGCAGAAGGTAACATTTGTAATTTTCATGATTTCAGCTCTTGGGGCTTCAGCCAGGAAGTAGAGCAGTAGCTCAATGAACAGCTGGGTAATGCTTGGTAATCATAGTAATTATATAAAACTGAAAATAATTTTATAACATTGTTAAGTTTACTGACTGACGTTGTCATTGTGCAAATTTCAAGAACATTGTTGATGTTCAGTCTTTGTAAATTTTGCAAATAGCTGGTGTAGAATTTCATCATTGATCAAGAAGAACCAAAGACACAGAACAAGTTTTAGTCTGAGGCCCAAGTTCACTGTTATAAAAAGGATGAAAACTTGCTTGTCAAATGTCAAAGAACAAGTCCGTTCTTTGACATTGTCAACATGGAAACTCTGGGAAACTCTTCACATCTAAATCTACATGAGTCTTAAACACAAATACAACTGACAGCCAAACAGATGTGAAGGTCACCAAGCACAGATGACATGGGACAAAAGTTCCAGGGGTTGCAGCTTCTGCCACCAGGGGTGACAAACCAAACCTGGACTCAGAAGACAGAAGTAAACAGATGGATCATTTCAAATGAGGTTTTTTCTTCTAAAATGTGTGAATAACAAAAAAAAAATCAATTATTAAAAACAAAAATTCTTATCATTATTCATATTCATCAACAGTTGAGGCGTGTTTTCCATTTTGATCATATAAATCTGCTGAGAAGGTCAAAGAATTGATTGCACAGGGTGAGACTTCAAATCTGAGCAATTTCATGATGAAATTGGATTGAACACTTCACGCGGTTTTGACATTTGAACAGTTTCTTTTCTGATTTCTGAGAGGCTTTTCAGCGAAACAATAGGCAGAATCCGATCAGCGCTGATCAACGTAATTGAGGTCGAAACTGAAAATCCCATGTCGAGACACGTCTCTGCTGTTGCCAGGGTCTCTCACCAGCAGACTGGCGCCATGATCCCGCCTGGTATGAATTGTAAGCCTGTTGCCTAGCACTGTATCTCCTACCCATCATTCTTTCACATATGCCTCCCTCGCCTTCTTTCCGTCCTTTGTAGGTGGCTCGTTGCTGTCACCACACACTGTCTGTGGGGGGATAGTGAATGCCTCACAGGTCTGCGGTATCTCAGCGCCCCATCTGTCATCGCCGGTCAGCCTGGCTCCGTGCTGTGCTGAGGGAACATCAGGCGTGGGCAGCCCACCCTGCTGCTCGGGCTTCATGATTTCAGTGTGTTCTCACAGTTACAGAATGGCCCAGAGATTGGATTTGTGTCAGGCCAAACAGCAGGTTTCAGCAGATATCAGCTGTAATCTTTGTGTGACCCTCTGCTGAGGGTTTTTACAGCGTCAGCAGTTATCATGTTGTGCATGACTGGATGTGTCCAATGACATCCATTCACATCAGGTAACTAAATGAAATGGCTGACAGCATAACCACTGTGAGGGTATTTACCAATGTAGAAATGCTTAGATCACTCAAACATTTTGCTTGGAGTAAATTTTTCATATCTTAAACGACTGCTTTTAAACTGGTCCAAATAACTGTCATCTCAGTAAAACAAATAAAACTAGATGGTTAGACACAATACTGTGAAAAAGCTGATTTTTTTTCTTTGGTCACACTTAGGGGTGGGGGTGTAGACTTAAAGTTTCTTCATGGTACTTTGTGATACTATTGTGATAACAATAAGTGACAATAAGAACAATGTATTACTTTTTTACATTACTGTATGACTGTGACTGTATTACACTCAATCGTAGCCTCATAAACACGAATTCTCCAAAAACATTCTCCTCTTTAGGTCACCAGTCACATAAAGTAGTGAAATTTGTATCATTAATCTGCAAATCATATCTGCTTTTAATCAAATATTTCACTTTATTGATGATTCATTGAACCAACAGACCAACAATCCCAAAAATACGGACAGTTTTGGGGTTTTCAAACATCGTCAACTGGAATTGATCATGACAACAATAAGTCAAAGTTGTTGTCATAATGAGAATTTTATCACAATACATGATAAAGGCTGCGTGAGTCTGGGTTTATTTTGGTTTCATTGTCAGTTGAGTCTCCTGCTGTCCTGATTGCTCCCAGCTGTGTCTCGTTCCCCTGATGACACTGTGTATTTAAATCTACCTGTGTCCCTTGTTGGGTCCTCATCTATTCTGTCCCTGGTTATGTCTTTTGTGAATTGTCTTCCCTGAAGATCCCAGCACTACCAGTGTGATTGTTCTTGATTCTGGTTTGTAAATTAATGTGTTATTTCTTCATTAAACCATCATCATTATTCAATTATCTGGATCCACCATGTCTACCTCACCACCTCCATAACCACACATCATGACAGACTGCAATAGAAACACTTACAGTAAATGTCACATTTTTTAATGGATAAATATAAGTTGAGTAAATGGGGGGGGGGGAAATGCTGTTTAATTTATTAAGGGTAAAAGATTTTCCCGGCCACCGAATCCTCGATGGTTTTCACTTTACTGTGGAGGAGTTTTGATCAACTCTTTTAATGAAATTATTTTATTTAAATCACATTAAAGATCTTGCAGTCAGCATGTATAAGACATAATATATGGGTTAAAGCTTAGACTTTGACGATAAACCATTTTGTTTTGAGCTACTACTCATTGGTGGATGTGCTTTAGTATTTTGGTTCTTTATCCTGCTGCATAACCCATAATCTAATGGCAGGAGACTTTTCTTCAGGATTGCATATCAGAGAGCAAAATTTATGGTTCACCATGATTGTGGTGAGTTGTACAGCTATTGAAGCCAGACCATGGCACTACCACCACGACATCTGGTGTGTTGGTGTGATGTTTTTAAAAAACTCTTTATTAGATCAAACAGGATGCAAACTTTCCATAAGGTTCCAGTTTATGATAGTCTAGATTCTCCTGAGAATTGAATATTTACCCAAAGTCATGGTGATAATCAAGATGTTTTTCCAGATGCATGATGGGCCTTGGTGGTGTTTTCTTTCAGCGGTTGTGCCTTTAAAACTCTCACTGTGCATGTGTGACATTTTTACCCACTTTTATTGATGAATCAAGAACATTAAACCTAAACAGACACACTGAAGGCAGGCAGTGGTTTGGATGTGGTTTTGTGTGTTTGGATGTTTGTCTGGAGTCTTTGAAAAATATTTTTGACCCTTTTCTACATTGTCAATGACTAATCTTTGTTTCAAGGGGATGAAGTTAGTGAAATTGAACTTAACTTTATAAAAATATATTATTTACAGTCAAGTCATGATTTTAAAAGGGGATCCATTGTACTGTGAGTAACATTGGTTTGAGTATCTTTTTTTTCTTTTTAAGAAACAAAATTAGAATTCCAAAACTAAATTTTTTATTTCCTCATTGCCTTTGTCTGGCAACCAACTTGGTTTGAAAATCTTAAACATTTAAGTGTAACAAATAATTAGAAACAAAAGTAGTTTGTTGGATTACAAAGACTCCAACATTTCCCATCCGACAAAGTCCTGTGGTGTCCCTGGTGTTTCAGGCAAATCCAAGTGAAAAACAAACATTCTTGACACTGGAGATGAACTTGGATCTCTCTGACTTAATCCACCATCATCCCTCTAAACCTGTGAAAGCTGCATTGCCTTCTGGTACAACGGAAAGAATACACTTGTTGGTTGGTGTCAAAGTTGTGGCAAGCTTTATTGTGAATGCATTTACAATTACACACAATAAATTCGAATATGTGTTGCAATGAAGCTCGGTTACCAAATTCAATGTACATTTAAAAAAAAATTTGTAGCAGAAATTAAATGTATTTTTTATTAAGTAAATTTTCTGTATTAAAAAAAATAATTGATCTGATGTCATAAACACACAACCATTATAATTATCAACACATAGCTTTGAGAAAATCACCTAAAAATGTATGACAAACATTCTCTACCTCTGCACAAATCATCCAGCTAAATCCAAATTATTTTGTGCATTTTGTAAATGTTTCATAAGCTGCTTCAGCTGGCACTTTGCTCCTGAGTAAGACTCCAAAGGATAGAGAAGTCAGCATTAACTAAGAGAGCATAAAAAGAGCAGACAAAAGTGTCCTACGGCAGCATGAAAGGGAAAACAAATGACACTTCCTGTCATTTGTCACCTGCAAGTGCTGAACATGGGAATTAAAGCTGAATATATCAAGTTGCTTCAACATTTTTAACCCAGATTTGGTCTCAGCCAAGTACTAAACCATGTCTGCTGGTAGTTCTGCAGAATGGCACTGGTTTCTGGATTCCTCCTCTTGTATTTTTATAGGTCATGCCACTGAAAACGGGGATAGAAAACTGAGATATATAACATGCTATGAGTCGTAAAAGGCCCTGTTTGATCACAGTGAGCAGTCCTGACAGATCAGAGGCAGGAATTATTTGACATTTACTCTCTCGCAACACCAACATACGTTAGCCTCGGCATGAGTCCATGATAAATGAAGGTGATGAAGTGCAAAAAGACACACAGATATATGAAGCAGAGTGTCAGAATTAATGCAAGGGCTGAAGAACTGTCAGATGCAAACCGCTGCTTATTTTGTCTGCTGTACAAACTTCAGCCAATGAATAAAACATTTGCAAATAAACACATACATTTTGATTTAAATATAACTATGAATATTTTACAAATGCTCTTGAGATTTGCCTTCCTGTATATCCCCCAATATTTACAGCTGTAAGCTTCTTTTTTTCTCTTATTTTTCCATTTCAGCACATATGAAAACTGGTCTGCTGTCATCTTGCGTTCAGGAAACTGTGCCAGAGGATATAGCTCGGCAAACAACTTAGATTCACTAATACTAAATGTGAGTCACTAAGTGAAGAAATTCGGAAGCTGAAAGATAAAGAAAAATAGGATATGATGAGCTGAAATGTACAATTCTGCTCTCATACATATTTCTCTGAAAAGGAAAATGTTTCAGTTCTCTTGAGAAGTTTAAGCATAAATATCTGGGCCCAGATGCTTCAACTCTATTGGTTAAACAAAGACAAGAATTGTGTTCAAACATATTTTTTCTTGAAGTCAAAATTATGAATATATTCACAAATACAGCCACAGAGTCCCACTAAAAAGCTTTTAAATAATTATAAAACTAAACCTCGGCCACAACTTTTTAATTAAATTTTTTTAACCAAAGGACAAACTTCTTCTGGTTATTTAAATAACTACTTTATGCTATAGATCAATACCACTGGAAGCAAGAATCCCTCAGTATGACGTTGCCACCACCATACATTTGGTCCTGCGTTCTTCAGAGTGAAGTCTTTACCAGTCTCTCACTTTTCCGCTACTGCACTGAAAGCAGAGCAAATTTTTCATTTAGCACTTTTTTTTTGCAAACTTTGGAAACGTTAAATAAATTTTTCTGGATAAAATCTGAAGTGGTTAAATACTTGGTAGTTTTGTAAATAAGTTTGCTACAATTTTTCCATCAGTCTTAAACTGTATTACATTATTATGTGGCTCCTACTAAGCAAACATGTAGTTGTAATTATTCCAGCTTGTTAAATAAACAGTTTTGCTTGTTTTTTTTTTTATTTGTGAACAGATAAACCTTAAGCAACCAGATTACTAGTTTAGAGCTTTTGCTGCCTGAAACTGAAGACCTCAAAGTGTCAATCCTGAATCTAAAAAGCTGCCTGAACATCTAACTCATTTGAAAAGGAAGAGATCTGGCTAATCCACCATGGGACAAATGCACCATTTCTGTATGAAAATGATACTTGAAAGCCGAGATAAAATATTCACCAGAGAGAAATATAGGAAGATAACTCATAGCCTTAAGCAAGAATGGCTCCTTCTGTAAGATAGTGGTGGAGCAGGAGAGGAAAAAGTCACTGCAGGGAAATGTGTGAAAGGGAATATAAAGAGATTTCACTGAAGAGAGAATGTCTCAGGGAATGACCAGCAGGCCATCAACATCTCCAATTTATAAAAATGTTACTCTGTCAAATGTAACTTGGCTTAGAAAGGTCACATCAGCTTTGCAAAAACGTGTGCTGAAGTTCATAAAACATAGCGAACGTATTTCTGAAGACGCACATGACTTATAACGATTTTACATTCAATATAAAGAAAAAAAAAAGGAAAACAATCCCCTCCATTCAAAGATGAAGTCAAAACAAGAAATGAAACTAATTTCCCAGCTGACATTTTGTCTCTGCTCTCCTCAGGAGTGTCAGAAGCACTCAGAAGATCATTAGATCATGCGAGAAAGCAAGATGTATCGATTCAGGACTTAAGATTCTGGGTCACCATTGATTAGCAGACGCAGGCTTTTTGCTTGTGTTTCTGTCATTGGCCGGCCCCGGCCTTTATTTTTAGGCACAGGGGCCGATCGATGGTGGGGCCGCTTTGTACGAGCCTCGGTGGCCCAGGAGCTCCCCGCGGAGCCGAGTAGGTCAGAGCAAAGCCCTGCAAAAGGTTGAACCGATGATGGGAATCAATGGATGGGAAATGTCAGCTAACATGGCTGCTTACATTACGAGAGAACACTTTTTATATGCTGCGTCACATGAATGGACATTTAGATCAAATTCGTGAGTTTCAATTCAATCAACTGAGAAGACACCAAAAGACATAAGTTTCAGATTGTACACATATTGTGAGATTATGGAGTGAGTCTTTCTAGCAGATGTAAATATAACAGTCTGGAGTTCGAATATGACAGTTTTATAAATAATATGCTTTGATCTGGACCAGATATGTCAAACTCAAGGCCCGGTGGCCAAATCCGGCCTGCCATGAGTTTTTATGTGGTCCACATAAATATAACAAGATAACAGTTGTTGCTTAAGTAATGTATTAATTCAGTAAAAGCACTTTCATCTGTATACTGCCAAACTAGAGTGATGCAGATGTTCAGTATTTTTTAATCTATTAAAAAATAAATATATATTGAAAAATATATTCTATAACTGGTCATTTGAGGATATTTGTAATCCTGAAATGGCCCAAAATGAGAATGAGTTTGACACCCCTGATCTAAACCATTCCACTCTCTGTCAGAGATTAACCTCTGCTCAAGCATTTGCAGCCTTTAACACTTCGTCTTCTTTATTATTCTGCATTTAGCTCCTTCTATCTTCCCATCAACTCTGAAAAATGTCCCTGTTCCTGATGGATTATTGTGGATTTTTGGATGTTGGACTGAAAGATGCCCCTGAACATCTTTAAACCTTGGGGTATTTATTGATTTATAACCTTATCTTCTTTTAAATTTCTTCTGAACTTTACACATGACCTGTTTTCTGTGCTCCCTGGTCTTCATGATGCTTGCTAATTTTTATGTTTTTTTTTTAAATTAACAAACCCTGAGACAATCACAGAACAGCGGGATATAAACAGATAAATTACACATAGATGGAATCTATTCTACAACATAGGTGACTTCTGAAGGTAATTTGTTGTAGCACATGTTCACACTTTTATTTGTAAAAATGAGAAGGCCAGGTATTTTCCTTTTACCTTCTACCATACATTATATGTATGTATTTTACAATAAATGTATTGTTTGGAGTTTGTTGAGGACCCAAATAGCAACAAGACATTTTTTTAATGATGAAATTGAAGGACACAAACACATGAAAACCCATAAGAACCATAGAGGTTGTAACAGTAAAACAGTGAGAGCAAGAAACCAAGGACATCAAGTACAGTGGAGATGTAACTGAGCCATGGAAACCAGTCAAGCAGAATCAACAGGATAAATGTTTTGTGAGTCGGGAGCAAGGCTAAGATCCTGTGGATATTGGTCTAATGAGAACACAGGAGCATGGAATAAAAGGAGCTAAATCTACACAATGTAAATGGAACTAAATTTAGAAAATACAGAAATAACTTAAAATACAGGATCCAAAATACAGCACAAATATTCAGAAAGTCCAGGGAATCATGACAATAAATCATCCTAAAAGATATTGACATTTGTGTTTGTAGGATGACAAAATGTAAAAATGTATGTTGCCAGCTTGTTAAACTTTCTGTTGCCCAAACCTCATCAGTGATTTGCTAATTTTCTCCTGGACAAATAATGAATGTAAGGTAATGGGACCATTTTATATCATTATCCATAATTAAGCAATTTTATAATTTTGAGGCAGATAATAAGGGTAATGATTATCTCTTTGTTGCATTGTGAGCATAGATTTAGGTTGTGCAGAGTATAAATGTGAAAGGGGAAGATGTTTTTAGTGGGGGCATTATTCTTGGAAAACATTGTAGTCAGTGGAGTCAGCATGAGGTCCAGTGTTTTGAACAACAATAACTGGAAATGTTGGAAAGCTGGAATTGAAGTGCAAACCTTCTAGTTGACCTTCTGCTTAATATCACCATGGTTTTTCTTTTGTCAAGAGTGGTGACCGTTGGACCCAAATGCAGGTAAGAAGGGAGCCTGAGGTCAATGCAACATATGAGGTTAGTCCATCAAAATGAAACTCATGTAGCAAAATCAAGAGGGAGTTGTGTGCAGCAGAGTTAAACAAGTGTTGTTGCAAAATGTGTGTTTCAACCAGAGTACAAAAGTCAGCAATGGCAAACTGAGCCTGAAAACATAATCCAAACTGTGAAGTATGGGGGCGGCAGGGATGTGTTGTGTATGTGTTTAGCTGCACAGGAGACTGATGCACTTCACAGTAGGGGTATCATGTAGAAAAACATTATGTCAAAATACTCCAGATGCATGTCCAGTCATCAGGATACGGCGACTCTGATCAAATTAGGCAACGAAGACAAAGTTCTGGATGTGATTACAACAAAACCCTGATCTCAGTCCCATAGAAAATTACTGGAGCAGAGCTGAAAAGGTGTGTGTGAATTAGGTGGCCTACAAACCCGACTCAGTAACACCAGTTCAGCCAGGAGGATGGGTCAGAACTCCAGAAAACCACTGAGAGGAAGGAAACTCAAAATCTTTGACCCTAGGCATAGAACCTAAGCTCCAAAAATCTGTTTGGCTATTTAGCTTTAAGCTATAATGCCTGATACTAAAATATTTTTATGCTTTTGTGCTAAATCCTCAGTAGTACCTGTTATAGCCGGCCTGAAAAGACTCTGTAACCCTCCATCTGCTGCACACCGATAACTGTCATAATGCTTTCTGCTCAGTGAGGAGTTGCGGATCTGTCAACGCAGACATCACAAAACGTTTAAGAACAATTACACACTTAAACAGATGTTCTGAAGGAAGGTGACCTGACGGCATCATTATCCCCCTCAAAAGGCTTCACGCCTCTTTTCCTCGCGTTCATCATTTCCATGCCAGAGTCCACTCATGAAGCTCATACCCACCCACTCTACTGATATGCTTCATGACTCAGCAGTGTTACGCAGTGAAATCACAACCTCCCTCTGAGAGGCACTTAAAGACCTGAAATCCACTCTGAAATCGAGCTCCGGTCCAACAGGACTGTTTTTACATGAAGGTGTCGTGTGCTTTTCTGTCACTTCTAATCTTGTCTGAAGTAATATGTTTGTGTTGGGGAAAACAAATGACACACAACCATAAGGAGAACTGGACCAAGTGGACTTTTGTCTCCTTACAGCGTAGACAATATAAAGATTGGCAGATTTAAAATTAAAACTCAAACGTGGAATTGATGTTTTTATTCTGCTTTTTGATTTTAGAATGTTTTTCAGGTGACTGCAAAATTCACAGTTGGACTGTATTAATATGCTAACATGCAAAGTTGACCCTGTTTACTTACACTGAATACTTTCACAGGCAAGTGAGGCAATAATCAGATTCTTAATCTCGAACCATCGTGCCTTCTGATAATCTGGTGTGATTCTGATGTAATGCGCTTCACTGACAGACTTCTTTCATAATTTATTTTCATAATATTCACTGCTTACTTAAGCCAATGTTTGTCTGAATTTACCAAGTCTGTTTTTTTCTTTCGTGTACATGTTTTTTTCTTTCTTATTGCATGTGCTGTGAAAACAATTGGACTCGCATCTGATTTTTAGTACGCTGTAGAAGTGGCACAGTTGGGTGAAAATATTAGAACTGGGCTTTTCAGACTGCCATGAAAAAGTTGGATATGGGCAAAAACTGTCAGATTTGGGTTGGCTTTGACTTCTTTGTGATCTAAGCCTTTAGTTGTCCTCTCCATAGATGCTTCTACCTGATCTATTCCTCCAGACATGTTCATGCAAAGTTTTATTTTTATGGTAAACCATAATTAGCTGTGTTTTTACCCACTCGTTATATTTGCATTCAAAATGTCTGGTCTGTGTGAGTCCTTGTTTGCTTTTATCTAACCTGAAACTGATTTAGTTTCAACTGGTCATTTAACCCGTTTTGAAGATGATTGGATAATCATCCCCAAATTAGAGTGGACAGCACCACTGGAACGAACATTGACATAAAGATGTGTAAACAGACCAAAGATCTTACGTGTGGAAAAAGCACAATATTTTTGTTGCGCCTGTACGGAGCTGCATCAGAGGCTCAGGTGCTGCTGTGAGGAAGATAACAGGTGATTACAGAAACATCTTCACCTGCAGGCCCCAGGGGTTACCCAGAAAGTCTGGTGTCAGCAGGGCTGCTGTGTGTTGAGGTCGGCAGCCGGTCGTACCAGGGCAGCTGCTTCTTCTCTGACACACAGCTCGGAACATTGATCCATGCTGCAGAGCCTCCTAGCACTCATTATCGGCATTACTCTGAGCGCTGTGGGGCTGGGGGATCCTGGTCCGACTGGACAGCAAAGCCGGTTGACAGTCTGAGGAGAAATGATAATACACCAGTTTCTCAGGCCAAGGAGCAGACGCTGCAGCCGGAGGGATTACGGCAGAGTAAACGAGCTGCACAAGTCTTGTTTGGAAAAGAAAGTGAGTTTGACAATCTCAGAGTGCAATGGTCAACTCCGGGGTTCGTTAGTGGAGAAACGGCGGATTTATCGCCCGGAGACATGATGACAACAGCATCCAGGCCGCAATTGAAATGCTGACAAATTTGCAAGAGAAGCAGAACATGCGGGGTGTACAAATATTTATTAGTTTGTCTAGAAAATGTTTGGCTTCCGGTATTTATTGCAGCCACACCAAACGCGTGAGAAGTCGGCTTTTTCCAGACATGTGACAAGAGAACGATTTAAAATGCACTTTTTGCCTGGTTTGGATCTGCTGGTCCTTGAGCACAGAGGAGGAATTTGATACAGACACCCCAGGCTGATGAAATGTGAGATTTCTGGCAATGCATTTCTTTTGCATGTCTAAAAATCCCCAGCATGTCTGACATATTTTCCTTAAGGAAAGTGTTCTGTATAAAAAGTGCATTTGGTAGAAGCTGTCATCTTTTATAAGAATCACCCATGCATAAATCTGTGTCCCAGAGTTGGAGATTCACTCGTATCATCAACACAAACAGCTATGGAACAAAGATGGTTGTAGTGAATGTATTGATGCTTGATGGCAAAAATTAAATATATTCCATTTTTAATAGTTTTTGCAACCAGATAGGAGAAATATTTAGAAGTGGTTCTGCCCTTGTTAGTCTCTCCCACCACTCTGACTGACATTTGACCCAGTGTTCTGTACAATAGAGCTTTAGGACATTTCAGCACAGCTCTGTTATTGTACCGGAACAGCATTTCAGTCAAGTCAAAGTCTGAACTTTGGCCACTGCATCAACTCTCGAGAATTTTTCCATTGATTAGGAAAATTATTCTGTTGTAGCCAAACTACAGTCATTGATGAGACGACCTTAAAGTTAATTTTTAAATGCTTAATTTGCAGAAGATGCTCCTGTGGTAGCGCTAACACGGTTTCCACTATGTGATGCATTTTAAGGTAAATTTAATATTTTAACTTTTAAAATAAGCAGCCAAGTCTCAAATTTTCATGGCTTGATACTTAGCTGCTGTTTTGTTGTTATTACCTGATGTGAATCCTGGAGGCTTAGTGTATAGGACATTTTTGATAGCATTCTCAATGACTCCTTCCTTTGGCTGCAAAACAATCTCAAATCATTATGAACCCATGGTATTAGCTAATATGCTATTTGATTTTCACCAACTCAGTTCAATTCATTCATTACAGCTCAGTTCATTACAGCTTGACATCCCTTTTACTGTCATTTGACCAACGTGTTCTTTTGTTGCAGCTCATTTGGATCCAGTTTTAAAATTTGAATTGTTCTTTGAGAAGAGACATGTAACAACTATAATAGAGGCTATTTAAAATGGAGTCCATGCTCAGGTCCACGGCGTTGCTGATCACATAAGACGTTCAGCTGAATGTCACTTTGAAAGACTAATAGCAGAACACGTAACCGGCAGATACATTAGAGATGCATTAATTCAAGACCACCAGTGAACGCTGCCTTTCGTCGTGGGGGGATAAACACTCAAAATGACTTCAAGAGGAGAAAATACACTTGAGAGGAAAACGGCTCGTCAAGTCTTTTACATTTCAAGTATGTGTTATCACAAAGTGCCACTAAAATGCCATTCACATTAAAACTCCCGCTTTTTTTTGATTCCAGCATAATCACTGTGCCATCTCAGCTCCAGAAGAAAGAAAACTGTAGAGAAAAAGAAGCAAAAGAGCACTGATGCCTCTCTACTTTGTTCATGAGAAGACGTCTGGAATTCACCATCCTACACGCCGAACGATGCACCTTCTACGTTTCTCAAAAAGAAACACTGAATTTCAAAAGTAAAACGCATTTGAGGGCACACAAGAGTGATGTGAGGTAGCCGGGCTCCAAAAATAGGCTGCTTATTTATATCGTATGTTTAAAGCTTTAGATGTCTGTCAGTTTTACTTAAACAAAATGAGCCAATGTTTCGGAAGCCTCAGAACAAAGTCTGGATGTCAGTTTGATGCATGAAGACCTGACATCAGTGAGGATAAATTTCCTCCTGCGTTAAAACATAAGATGTGCTGATGCAAAAACAGTAATGCTACTAAAAATAATACTCAGTAGAGCTGAATTAATACTAACTGACTCCCTAATTGTTCAAGAGATGGGTGCTTAAAAACATTTAGGCTTTTCTTTTCATAATATAACTTACTGGCTCAAATTTGATAATGCGCTTTGTACAAGTATCTAAATATATTCAGGTTTTCAAAGTTTTTTGGTCGGGTCACTAGTGTCTTTCACAAAACGGAATAATAATAAAGCCGTAAAGACAAAATAGACTCTTTAAAGTGCCTTTGGCTGTTCATAAATGATGAATCTCGCTGTCCTTAACCAGCAAAAGTTTAAGTTTTCTGAAATAAAGATACCACAGCTCCAGGACTCGGTTAAAATGCATCTCTAAACTCTTAAAATGTCAGAAACTCTAAATGTTCCTGTCAGAACATGAACTTTTTAAAGTCACTTCATGAGGCATATAACAATGTCATGCAAGCAACTTCTATATTTTTGTCAATAACACCTGGCAGCCTGGCATTTATGAATATTTTGATTGTGCTTTGAAAAGACGTCCACATAATGAAAAACAGAACAGCTTCAATAACAGACCAGAGTCCTGCTTAGTGAGCCGCCGCTGCTCTACAGCTCAAAATGGCTGCCTGGGTGTGTATTGTTTAGATAAATGTGGCTGTCAACGTTATATGCCAGAACACATGGTTTCTGCAGAGCATTTTGCACAGTCACTGCTGACAGGTGAAGTAAACAGCAATCAACATTGTTTACTTCACCTGTCAGTGGTTGATGCTGTGAGTCACAGAGGGACATGTGGCGATAGCAGCATGTTGGTTTATAATCAGGGTTAAACAGGTAAAGCACTACTGATGGTCCGATTCTAAAATATTTCAGGATAACTACTTGAAATGATTGTTTAGCTATAAATCATAAGCCTGGTCACGTCTAAATGTATAAAAGTAATTTTTTTCTGCCATCCTTGGCGGTGATATTTGGTAATAAGTGTTTTAAAGTTTGTCTCATTTGTCTTTGTACAATTGTTTTAATTCAGCCATATTAGAGAATGTTGAGCATGAACAGCTTATCTTCTCCTCACATAGTTTAAGTTCAAACTTTGACCAGGCTGTTTCCAAGTCTCACTTTTTGTTTGTTGTTGTTTTCTTGAGTCAGTCAGAGGTGGACTTGCTTTTTCTTCTCCAATTAGATAATGGATGACATATTATATTATCAATATAGGCTGTTCAGATACTGTTCTGAAAAGTACATCCTTCTGTATCTCAGTATGTGTATAAGTCGTGTGTGTGCGTGTGTGTGTGTGTGTGTGTGTGTGTGTGTGTGTGTGTGTGTGTGTGTGTGTGTGTGTGTGTGTGTGTGTGTGTGTAATAAGCTGTATGCTCTCCCTGCCCGTGTTTGACCTTGTTTGGTCCAGTATCAAAACCTTTGAGTCGCAGTGAACTCCTTACTCATTTTGTGGCCTCTTAAACCAGCATCCAGAAAGCTTTCCCTCCTTTAAAAGCGTAGTCTTGCCTCGAAACAACAATTTATCACAATTGAATCAAGTGAGGTTGTCTTTGAATTTTGTAAATTATTATTTTTTTATTTTTATGTGGGATTTATAATTAGGATAATGTACATTTAATATCTTCATGTTAGTCAAGGTGAAATGGGCTCACTTCAGACTGCTGTTAGAAATAAAATCAGGTCAGTTTCTTTTCTGATCTTGGCATTTAATGAAGGTTTCATAGAGCATATGAGGTCTATATGCTTTTAGGTCTGTTAACCCCACAACTTTAGTCGATGGTAGAATTAGGATTACTTTAAGGTGAACATTGCTCCACAATAAGTGGCATCAATGCCGTACAGCATGGATGTCAAACTCCAGCGCTTTAAAGCCGATGTCCTGCAACTTGTGGATGTGCTGCTGCTTCAACGCCCCGGAGTCAAATAATTAGGTCATTAGCAGGACTCTGTGGAACATCACAGCATGCTGAGGCAGTGATGCAGCCTTCTGATTCAGATGTGCTACATCAGGGAGACGTACAGAGACTGCAGGACAACTGGAGTTGGACAGCCCAGAATAACGATATACGGCTGAAATGTGGTACAGAAATTAAAGGACTGCCCTTTTGCGAACTCCGTCACAGCATGTTCCTTCGTGTGCTTTGTGATTTCCTGTGAATCTTGGAGATCAGACATTAAATTACTCTCCTAAATAAAAATAATTGCCACCTTTACTTCCTCACCAGAAGACAATAGAGTCACAGACAGAGCCAAATCCCTTTCCTGGAGCTCCTAATGACTAGGTCACCCTGCCACTCATTTTGACACAGGCGCATTATGTTTCCAATTCTCTCACCCCTCTTCACATCCCACGGGACGATACATTATCCGCTGGAGTGTTTGGAGAACACGTCACGTGACTTCCTCAAGATTTACAGCTTCAGTTTGCACATTTCTGGGCCCCTGACAGAATTTCATCCATCTTTCTCTTAACTAGAGCGACAAGCCGGTCTGCTTAGTCTGGCAGAAATGACATCCAACAGCGGCGCCTGAAATCGGCCTGATTGAAAGACGAGCCAGCGGGAGGAAGCGAGTCAGGATGCACGCCATTCTTGACAAACTGTAATGATTAAAGCTCCTCAAAACCCACACTACATCTCTTAGTTTCGATCGGTTCGCGACAGCTCTCATTACCGTCCCTGCGACGGCGCTTTGTCCCGCTTTACCACGCGCATGCAGCTAAAATTAGCTGAGCCCTTCATACCTCTGCCTGCTCATACATTCAAACCGCACTGACTGGGTTTAAAGAAGTGCGTCGTGTCATAAAAGACTTACACTCTCAGCCATAAACATGTAAAAGACTCCAGACTTTTCATTTGTGCCTCCGCTTTCCTTTGAGGGCGTCTGTGTGCAGCTTCCTAGATTTCCCTCTGACTAGAGCCCTGCTTCTTGCTTTTATACCATGCAAGCTGCAAACCTTGTGAACTTAGGGGAAGAACATGCAGTTGGTAGGTGCTGGTGTCTTGAGTCATTAGGGATGGACTACAGCACCAGTGTCTGACATTTCAGAGCAACATGAAGCCATGCCTGTCACACAGATAACATCCCTTCGGGGGGAGGTTGCAAGTGAAACTCCAACTATTTCTTTCTCATTAATCCCATGCAGACAAGGTGGCAGCTGCATGCAGAGATTGCCATGTTTGCTTTATTTTTTATTTGCATCTCTTTTCCTATCGTATTATTCCACCTGGTTTCAGACTCTGCAGTGGTTTTCCGTCTGTGCTCCCTTTGCCGTGGCCGCTAATGAAAAGATGTTGCGGCATTTTGAGCAGGGCCAGCGTCGTGGAAGCACGCGAGGCAGAGCCGCCTCTGCCGTTTTTAAACTGGAGATCGCAGGGTTCAGGGTTGGACATAATTGAGGAGAAACAAGGCAGCTGGCCAGTTAGCGGCCGACTCCGGAGAAATAGCTCGTGCAAAAAGTCCACGGCCACCTCTAAAAGCGGCACACGGGGTGTTTACGGTCGAGCTCGGAGGTTTTGAAATTCCAACGAGGCCTAGTCGAGCCGTCTTTATCAGCCTGGATGATTTAAGAGCGTTCAGGGAGCAGGAGACCAGGACGCCGCCTCTCTCGCAGGGCCAGTGGAGTGTGCAGGAGGAGGCTGGTGGGTGTCAAGTGGACTTGATCTTTAAGCCTCTTCACATGTGGAAGCGTACAGCCTTCGAAGAACAGTCAGACCAGAATCGCTAAGCTTCCAATCCGTGATTGACGGGAATCATAAAAGAGCTGAATATTTGTAATTATGATTATTTTTAGGTTTAAATATTCAACTGGTCACATTATACTTGGTAAAAGTATACATGTGACAGATGTCTGTAACTGACATCATCAAACTTTGTATTTTTACAATGCAGCCACAGACTTGGATGTATTTTACTGTAATTTGTTTTCATAGACACACAGTATTCTATGATAAAGTCTGACATATAGTCATAGAGTCGAAGGAGATTGATCCTGTTATTTGCAAATAAAAAGCTGAAAAATATAGTTTGCATTTCAATTCAACTTCCTTTACTCTGATATACTTGAAGAAAACTCGACCAATAACCTTCAGAAGTTACCAAATCAATCAATAAAGCAGAAGGGCGACGGGTTTCTGATCAGACAAGACAAACTTTTAACCTTTTGCAAAAACGTGTTAATCAGAAAACTGTTATGCACATTACAAATTACCAAGGTGAAACATAGCAGTGACAGCAATATGCTTTAATATGCTTTTAGGATGACTTACTTTGACAGGGAAGCTGGTTGGCAAATGGGAAGAGGTTCACCTTCCAGCTGGAAAACAACCCTAAAGAAAGAGCCAGATCTTCAGCGGAAGGTTTTAATCAAAGCATTAAAACTATCATGAATCACATCAAAGTATTTTTGAGCATTTTTGGCAGGTTCCAGCCCAGTCTGCATGGATTTAAAGCCTGAAGTTGTAGCCTGAAGTTGTTGGTGTTGCTAAAAGTGGCTTTACAAAGCTCTGACTCGGGAGATACCAACAACTGTCCCACAGGTGATGTAGTTGATTTTCTCCACAGAAGAAATGTCCTGAATTTAATGTTTAATTTTTTCTCCCCAAAAAATAGGGGGAGATTACACCTCTGTAAGAAGATGATGAAATAATTTAAGGCTTTTTTTTTTTTTTTACCAAATATTTACCACAATTGCAGCCGACACCATAAATGTTGGTAATCTGTGGATTGTGTGTAATTGAATCTTGCACTTAGTGTTGGACTGGAAACTTGAGATCAATGCACCTCCAACAACTGTAAAGATATAGTTATTGACCCAGAAGGGTTTGCTTTATTGATTAAGAATACATGTAATGTGGGAGCTTTGCTGGTAATACATTTTTCTAATCTTCTCTACAAATGACTGTATTTCCAAGATTCCAGTCTGAAAACATTTCTCTCTGGCCAGCATGCCTCTATTATTAAGTGTTTTTATCAGACTACAGTCTACAAACCGTCCAGTAGCCTGCAGCTACTATGTCCATTCTTCCCTGAGTCATAAAACACACGTAAAGCCAGAAGAATGTTTTTGATTTTACTTTGGAAGCTTTAATTAATTGTTTCCCAATTCCCATTTTAGCTGACCAGTAGTGGGATGCTTATTGCTGCTGGGCTCCAGATCTCCCACAACTTACTTTCACCAAAGTTCATTTAATCTGAACCAAGACTTAGGTTTGAGAGTTCGATTAGGTCTTCTCGTCTCCCCAAAGGGAACCGGACTTTTTAGGCAAAAGACCTATCACCACGCCTCACCCCAGCCAATCAGGACGCACCACCTCTCTAACTTGATCCAATCACCTGGCAAGAGATCCTTCAAAAGGCGAAGCAACCACAGATCCACCTGCTTCAGCTGTGCTTCAACCCACCTGCTCCCCGTTTCCACCACCAGCCTCCCAGATGCCTCCAGGTCAAGACTCCTCTCTCCAAGCTCCACTCCACCACCAGTGACTGGACCCGGGGAAAGACCTTCCTGAGTTTCGTTCGAGCCGATCATTCGAGCTTGCTGCGATTCTCAGCTCGCACGTCTTCCGCCGCTGTCCGAGCGCCAAATTCTCGGTTAAATTAAATTGTCTAACTGCTGTTTCTATCTCTGTGTGAGTCTCTACAGGTTGAAATGAATGTCCAACTCTTATACCTCAATGATCCATGAGAGTTTTACCAACCATTGCATCTGGCATAAAACTAGTATAATTCTTTAAAGAACAAAATGGAAGTTAATGATGGTTTTGTAGTGTGATGGTACGGGGCAGCTGATGACCTGCTGACCTTACAGAAAACCCTGAAGGAAAATGCTTAGCTATCAGTTTCTAACCCTAAGTTCACACACAACACAGCAGTAGGAAAATGACCAAAATCTCACAAGCAAGTTCAACTGTTAATGGTAAGAAAAAAATTAATTAATAATAATCAAGGTGTGGTGTGGTCTAGTTAAAGTTTCAACCTAAATCAAAATGAGCTGTGTTACCACAGCTTTAAAAATGCAGCTCAGGATCCAAAACCCTCCAATAGGTATAATCGTGGAGATTCTAATTGACCCAAAACAAGAGAGGTTTGTTTGGATTAAGGTGCAGACAGACAGCAAATGTTCATGGGACTTTTTATATGGTCATCGTAAAGGCTTGGTTCCAGCTGTACAATAAATTAATAACAATTAAAAAGATAACTTGACTAATGAGCTGAAGCTTCTTCATTGTGCACATTTGTTTGGAAGGGGAAGCAGCCAATTCCATAGGGCTGTAATGTTGTTTACTGATGTTGTGCCAGATTCCCTAATTTGGCACAGATTACAGAGACTCATAGATAACATTGGGGAAATTACAAGAAGCCTGGTTACAAATTATAATAAACCACAACACAGAAATGGGTCAGCAAAGAGAAGCTGGGTCTTTGTAAATTGATATGCAAATTAAATTGAAATGTATTTGACATGGGCCAACTCAGGTTTCTACATAATAAGATTAACTAAACACTCCTGTTTCTTCTTTTTTTTTTATCTTTCCTTTTATCAGTGTGACATATTTTCTTGTTTGAAATTCTGGCACAGTATTTCCATTTATTTCACCTTGAATCTGCAAAAGAGAACAACGTTGAATTTCTTGATGGAGGGGAGAAAACCAGACATGCCGTCTTTCAAAGTTAATAACAACAGAAGCGGCCCACTGTTGACTCACATGCAAACACATATATATCAAAATGTACTAGTTTTTTAAGGTTCATTAATTGTTTTTATTTTGATGCCTCAAAATAGAAAAAAAAAATAATGAAAAAAATCATAATCTGTCTTATGAACGAGTCGCCACTCATCTGTAACCCTGAACAGGGTAATTCCGAAAAGTAATACCACTTTTTAGAAAAGCACTAATCTTCGTTTTAGGAAAAATAAAGTCGTCTTTATGCATGCGGAGCATGTTTGATGCTTCTTTTTCGTTCTATGAAACTATTTTCTCAAATTCCTATTCATGGGGAAATAATCGAGGAGCTTTATGTAATCTGTTATTACTCTTGTTAAATCAACCATTTTAAAGTCTTGTACACTTATCTTGCAGAACATGCCGGCTGTGAAGCAGCAGTGCTCTAAGTGTAACTTTTGCGTTCCCTCATGCAACATTTATGAGCTTTGCTTGTTTTTATAACATATGGCTCTCTACTGGAGCTCCTCTCCCCATATGCCACGGCACCCGAGAGAACAGCCAGTTAACATCGCTGGGCTCTTGTAGGTTATAGCACCCAACTCACTGACCCATAAACTGAGCAGGAACAGATGAACAAACCTAACTAATTCATAATTGCAAAAGGTAAAAAACAAAAAGTCAAACTAAAAAAAAAAGGTCTAAATTGCAACATTATTGTTTGAAATTAAATTTAAAATGAATTTGTTCAATTGATTGTGATACTTTCATAATCATTTAATGCAACAGAAGCAATTCAGCTTTTTTCCCATTTTGGATGCACATAACTTAACTCTCTGTGCCAAACTAACAAGCTTTCAGGAGCCAGTGCCTGAATTGTTCTGCATAATTGTTGATCGTTAGCTATAATGCTCTGCCTTGAATAAAACATTTGGATTAAGAAAAGATACATAAAAATAAATAAAATAAACATCTTATTCTTTTAATTATGGAAAGACTTGTTCATAGTTTTATTACCACTATTTTTACTTTTCGCGAGTAAAGTTTTAAGAAATGCTTTCATTCTTCTGCTTTCCTTTTAATTATAATAAAAAGAGTTTCTTTTTTTTGTTTTTTTTGTTTAGCAGCTTAAAGTCAGTTAAGCAAACCTTTCACCAGTAAATATTCAGTGATTCAAAGATTTAAAGGTCCACAAAATAAATTCCTTCTCACATGTGGACTTACTGAATCAGTGTGAAAAGAGCCGCCGGTTTGTCAGGCAAATAAGTCACAATTATGGATCTGTAGGAAGACATAATGAACCATGTGAGAGATTCCTCTGGTTGCTGAAATGCTGATTGTGTTGAAAATGCTGACAATTAATTTCTCTGTCCAAAGGGAAGAACAAGACTCTATAATCTACAGCTACATCTGAAAAATGTGAATATTGTGAAAAAGTTCAATGTTTTTCAGAGTATTTCAAGACTAATTCTTCTAATTTTGAAGTATGTTCATTTCTTTACAGGCAATACTTGGTCGTGGCTCTTTTAGCATGAATCAATGCAGCGTGACACGGAGGCAATCAGTTTGTGCTTTCACACCTTCATTTTGACTTTTAGAATCTCTTTCCAGGGTAGATATTTTGCAGGCAGATATTTCAGTCCTTTCACGTTTTGCTACTCAAACCACACAGTTTACAGCATTTTGGGGGCACAAATGTATGGAGCTTTTACATTATCCAGCCAACCTGGGCTCCACGTGCAGCAACCCCAGAGTAAGACAGACCCACTTCTAATGAGAAGGTTTCTCTTTCAGTTAGTAGCACACAGGATATCAGTGTTTCTGATGAAAAGGTGCAAACATCTGCCAGCGAGGACTGCAGTGTGCGACTGGATAATGAGAAGACTGCAAGGTAACTCAGAAAGTTCTGAATTTCTTACTTTTAAGCCCTTCCATTTGCAGTTCTTCGCTCTGTCTTTGTCTTTCAATCACGCTGAACACAGTGAGAGAGCGTGTTATGATATAATTCCTCATTTGATTGTAGTTTCTTCTTGCCCGGCTGTAGCTCTGATGGGGCCTGTCTCTCATTCTGAAGTAACCAAATTACAGGAATGGACACACTATGGATTCTGCCATTATCGCCATGGCAACACAAATCAGGGATGCGAGGCTCTGGTTTGATATTGCACTCTTGTTAAAAGGATGTGAGTCCAGACTGTTGTGTTTTGAAAAATATAAAAAGAAGACAAAAAAAAAACTGCGATTGGAATTTTGCTTCTGATGTGCAACTTTGAGGGAGGAATTAGCTGCATGATGAGATGTGCCACATTTTTCCAATGAAGATCACTGTCACACGCTTTTCTGCATGACACATATCCTAAACATTAGTTACTGAGTCAACTTATATTTTTTCATACATTAGTCAGGCTAGTACCCAGTTAACATGTATTCACTTTAATGCATTATGTCTCGTGTCGTATGATTTTACGTTCCCTGCCTGTATAGATAACTACTGTCTGTTGTAAATGACTCTTCAGAAAGTTGTAGTGGTATCGAAACCAGCGTTGTTTGAAACATCTGTGTCCCTTCCGTTCTGATCTGTCAGGGTTCTGGCTCCCTGGGGTGGAGCTGAGCAGTTTGCACCTGGTGCACCTGCGCTTCTCCTGCCTCATTAGCTGCAGTGTTTTAGGAGCTGTCTGCCAGTCATTTGACACCACCACCACTGTGGTAACTTCTCGTACTCCTTGATATCCTGCATAGTTTACTGAGCTGCCTTTGCTCTCAAGGTGAGCTCTGAAAGCCTCTCCTGACAATTTCCCTCCACGACACTCCCTGCAGCAACTCCTCAGAGATCCTACATTTGTTTGCTCACTGGCAAAATCCACTAGCTAGCAGGTTTTCCCCTCCCCAAGTTTCAGTTGACTGCGTTGCCTCACAGCAAGAAGGTAATGAGACTGAATTCTGGCTTGAAGTCTTTGTGCATGGAGTTTGCAACTTTTCCCTGTGCATGTGAGGGTTCTCCCCAGGTACTCTGGCTTCTTCCAACAGTCAAAAACCATGACTGGCTTGATTAATTAGTTTCTAAATTGCCGTTAGGCATGAGTGTGCAAGGCTGTTTGTCCTGTGTGTCTCTGTGTTGACCTGTGATGGACTGGCCACCTGTCCAGGATGAACCCCGTCTCTGCTGGGGACAGGCGCCAGCTTCCCCACGACCCTGCAAAGATAAGTGGGTACAGAAAATGGATGGATGGATGGAAGTATTTAAAAATTGTTTTTCTGTGAAGGGGTAAATAAGAGTCACTCTCAGATCTCTCCAGTAAATGTCAAGCTGTTCCAGGGAATAGTCATTTAATTTAAAGTTTAACTTTGGGGGCAAAGCATTTCAGAGATAGTCCAAGTTCAACTTGGTTTTTCTCTTGCTGATCATATTTTTAATGCCTTCTTTGCTCAAGAACTTTATCTTCCCACCGTAAAGTAAAACAATTTAAACCAGTTCATTTGGACATCAAAGATTTATTTTAATCACCTCTGGATACCGATCATGGTTTTTGGGTTTAAATAATTATCTATCTGTAATAAAAATAGTTCTAGACAATGATCCAATTTACAGAGAACAAAGTGACTGCCTTCCTGTGATGTTGGGGGATCTCTCCTGTGGCAACGAGCTGGGAAAAAAAAGGGGAGGGGAGTGAGATATTCATCTCACACAAGATGGAAACTGTGTACCTGAGCCGTTCTGGAGGCTTGACTGTGCGCACAAATGCTGCATGAACTAAACACGATGCTAGATGTTTAAAAGGAGGATGAAATATGTGTTTTAATTATTAATTATTTATCATTTAGAAGTGCAGATTTGCTAAAGCCGGATTTTCTCATAGCATCCTGACAACAGGATGGACACGTCCACTGTGATGAAATCTTAAAATTCAGTTCGTTTGCTTTTTTTCATTGTAGCACTAAAACTTCCTATCACTCTGAAAAACCACAGAGCACAACTTAAAGGGGAAGCACAACTTATCTTACTTTTGCTGAATAATGAACTTACAAGTAGCTGTTTGCAGCTACTTGTACTTGCTGCAGTCATATAATTCCCATTAAATATTAATCAGTAAGCCGCTCTTCATGTTCAAAATATCATGTTTTATAAAATCTCAAGATAGGAAAAGTTCCATTAACTGATGTGCCAAACTTTTGCTGTTTTTCACTGAACACTACGCACTTTAAGTGGTCTGAAATATCGCTATGTAAATGTATTTCAACCTTTTCTTCATATTTTTTGTGGAACAGGATTTACGCTGCTGCCTAAAAAGAAAAATAAAGACGGTTTTCCACAAAGGCACATAATGTGCGTCCTACCTCGCATCTAGTTTCATTTCATCCCTCTGCAGCTTTTATCTGCTGGAAGAGAGTGTACCTTTTCATTTTACCTTTTTACATGAGTGTCAAAATGCATTGACTGAAACAAATTATGCTCCATCAAATGCATTTGCAAGGTATCGGCTGGACCTAAAGACTCCCATTCCGGCTGCGTGCAGGTCTGGGTTATTGCAGGGAAAGTGGTCGTGTTCCTCGGCGGGGCAGATAGGATTTCTCAGAGGTGACTCAGAAGAGCTTTGGTGTCAAGAATTTCCAGATTTCCCTGAACAGTTGTTGAAAATGGATGTTCCTTAAAAGCAATTTCTCCTCTACTGTGTCTTGTCCAACACAAAAAAAGAGGAAGAAAAGGTTTTGTTTCTCAACACAGGTTTAGTTTTTCTTTAGCATTCAATCTACGTGGTAGAGTCTAATTGAGTGTAGAAGCAGATTACGATGGTCCATTTTTGTACCATCTCTTGATGTTATTCCAGTATTTTTTTTTTATTGGGACTGCATAATAATTACTTATAGGCTCTTTTATGTAAAATCCAATGAGCATTAGATAAAAATATGGATGTTTTTGGGAAAAAAAAACACCCAGAGCTTTAAATATTTGACATTTATTTTACAGACAGATTTTACATCAGCATGCGAAGCCTACTACAAGCTGACCAGGTCAAAGCTAACATCTACAGACAGATGGTTGGTTCTAGTGTATTACTTGGCTTACTGCCTGAATATCCACTCGCATATAGAGCTTGGCGTAAGCTTCAGCAGAACACTTAAGCAGCTCTCTCAGCTGCATCTGATGTTTGGGATGCTGATGTTTCCTTCCAATGAATCAGTATCATTTAAATGTATTCATACACATATTTCAGGCTGCTTTCTTAATGTCTTTGTTACTCTCCAGTGCACATTTCTCATTCTACAGCTCCTATCACACCAGCATATTTTTTTTATTTTGTATTTTTTTGTGCAACACACTTTTGTGTTTATTTTGCCAGTTTCTGAACATTATTACACAGACCATGTCTGTTGTGGCTGTGCTGTATGAGATATTTCTTTAAATGTTTGATATTTAACTCTCAAATAAAACCATTTCCAATCACAATTAACTTCCTGGGGAGACGCAACACCAAAGATTTGGAGCCGTCTATGACCGCAGAGATGGAAACTTGACTGTACGACTCAAAACATAACCGCTAACACTTCAGTGAAATCTTTGTTTTATAAGCGAGAATAAGAATGGTGGAGGTCAGACCTCTCAACATAATTTCACTTCAGGATATCTTGGGCATAAAATGATGCCTGAGGTTTCTTACTATACTTGCTACCTGATCAAAGGCTGCACAATACAAGAAAAAGCTGTGACAGTGATGTCATTGGTGAATATGATCATAAATATTGAGATATATCCACATTTTCCTCACTCCTCCATCTCATCTAGCGCTCTGTGTGACCTTTAGCATCTTGGGCACTGTCATCTTTGTCAGGTGTGGGCATCTAATGAAACCCCATCTAACAGGCTCAATATTGCACTGCCATGCAAAGCATGAACTCATGGCACTTGCAATACAGTTATTGCATTTCAAGCAGTCTGTCCGTCCATCTTTCCTCCATCCGTCAACCTATACTTGCTTTTCCAGGGGTTGGATTTGAGTTTTGGTCTGAAATGCTTCATCAGAGCTTTGCTCCTAAAATTAAACTTTAAATTAAAAGACCCTTTTCAGGTAGACAGCCTGACATTTACCAAAGGAGACCTGAAAGGGATGATTTGTTTACACCTTCATAAGAAAGCAATTAAATGCTTCCACTGGAGCAAGATCTCTGTGAAGGAATAAAACATCTTCACAATTTTTGGATGATCATTATAATGTCAGAAACATGTGTACTTATGTAATTTTTATGCAACACTTCCACAAAATATAAAATAAAAGATGCCTGTCTGTCTATTTATCTAATCTTATTTAAATGGATACCTTTCTTACATTTTTGTTATCAAAAACAAACGTCCTGCTTGAATGAAAACCATTTTAAATCTAAAATCTAAAGCATGTTTTGTTTTTTTTGTTTTTTGTGTTTTTTGCTTAACTGCATGTCAGTCGGGGTTCGGCTTCCTGGGATGTGTTTAAACTCCATTCATCAGATCAGGCGAGTTTAATGACCTCGCTGAAAACCAATGCGAAATGTAACAACGTGTAATTGTGCCAACGTTGGTTCCCTGCTGCTGCCGCCTTTTATTTTTAAAACTATGCCTTGTGTTTTCGTTTCCACTCAAACTCCACTTGTACACATCACCTCCTCCTGTTTTTTGGACAAAAAACAAAGAAAACTCTCATGAGCAACTGTGGAGAGAGGGAAGGAGGGGTGAGGGGGGCACTGTTGCTTCAACAGGGCTATCATCATGCAGCATGGCCCTGTGTTGTTGTTTGAAGTCTGAGGTTTTCTCCCTCACTTTGATCCTTCCATCTGTCTCACTGAATCTGACCAATGTTTCTCTCAGAGTAGATGTAATGCGTTTGTGCTGAATAGTGCATTTGGAAGTCTTGGGTATATGTCTTTTATGTTTGTATAATTCAGAAATGTGAAAATAATTTATGTTTTATGACATTGGCAAATACAAAGTCTTTGTGCTTCTCTCTTGCTATCCCTGAGTGTATTTTTCTTATGACAAGATAATCATAAAACATACAATCACGGGCGCGGCTGACAATACCCCAGGCATTGTGAAGACTCGTCATTTCAACATGCTGGCAAACAACCACATGTGTTGTTTCTAACTGACCTCCAGCACAAATAAAGTTACACAAAATACGAGCCGGCTGAATCGTGGCTGGCAAAACCTGATGGAGTAGAAGGAAATTACTTTTGCTTTTGATTATTTGCGGGTAAATCCGTTCAATACATGAGACAGAGAGGGAGGATTCACTTCAAAAAACTAAACTTGTGTATATTAAAATGGATCATTAATTAAATTTGTCACGCAGAAATTTAATTAATGATCCAGATGAAATTCACAAATAGTAGTAAAGCTTCTAAAATGTGCTGTTTTTAATTGTACATGCCAATAACCTGTCCATACAGATAGAAAAGCACACGATTACTTAATTAGCACCCAGAATTAAAATTAGGATTTCTTGGTTAGTATTTGGGTCATTTTTAGATATAAATATATGAAAATTCAATTTAAATTCAAATGAATGCAAGTAAAAAACAGAAGTGGACTGCTCCCCCTGGGAGTGGGGAGTCTGATGGTGAAGATAGAAAGGATCCATCATAAAGTTTCATCTGTCTACACGACCATCGCTTGTGGTCATGAGATACGGATCACAGTTGAAAGAGCTAGATCTCTGACGCAAGCAGCTGTAAGGATTATTTCTTGTTCAGAGATCCAATATCTTTAGGGATAAATGGAGTAGAAACGCTGCACCTCTGCATCAAAAAGAGCCACTTAAAGTTTTTAGGGGATCTGATCTGAAGCCTTCTTTGGATATTTTCCACACAAGTCTCACTATGAGAAGATCCAGAGATATCTTTCTTCTTGAGAGCTTTTCCTTCTTGGACTTCCACTTCATAATTGTCATCCACTAATGTCCATCCATCCATGGATGATGGTTGTGAAATACACAAGAAATCAACTCCATGATGTGTAACCCCCACAGCAGATTAAATGTCAGTAAATTGATTCTTAATGAATTCTTGCAGGGCGCATTAAGATTGCAGTCAGCTCTCTATTATCTCTTAGCTCTTTAAAGCTCCCCGAGTCTTTTGAGCAGATGCTCAAATCTTCCTTTAGTAGTTTGTGGTGGTTTGTAATTGTGTGTGTGTCCTAACAGGGCTAAAGCAGAGGAACCGAATGCCTGTCAAAACTGGTTCTGAAAATGGAAAGAGACAGCAGGCTAACAGTGACCATCTGAGTTTCCTTAGCCAGCTGTGACTTAGTAGGTTTGCAGTTGTGCCATGATTATTTCAGTTTTTTATGAAAGCTTGAGATATTGCTTGATAACCTAACCTGCTCTAAACTTCTCCCAAACTTTCCCCATGACTTGTTTGATGTGTTCTTTGGTCTTCATGATGCTGTTTGTACTCTAAGAAACCTCTGAGACCTGAGATGGATTTGCACTCTGGATTTATAAGATTAAATGACAAATAGAGGAACTCGATTTACTAGTCAGGTTTTATAGGTCAGCTGAGGCCAGGCACCGCAGCGCAAAAAGGCCTTTTATCACTTCCATCCTCTCTAAATTTTGCACTACTTTTTATTGGACTGTCACAGAAAATCTCACTAATAAACATTCATGTTTGTGTTTGTCACGCAGCAAAAACTTCAAAGAATCTTAATACTTTTGAAAGGCACCATAAAAAGCCACAAGACAAGATTTGACTTACGTCTGCCAACTGCAAATTTCACTTTTCATCCAAACACCTTCCACACGGATCAACTGCTTCGCTGAGTGCCTCTAGCTGATTTCCTCCAAATAAGATAATATATTTTTTGGCATTTCCACAATGTCACACAGTCTGTGTCATTAGCATTTAGGCTTAGGCCTGTGAAATGTATAATCCTCGGCTGTCAATGCGTGATTTTTGTCTGCAAAAGCGTTTATTTTTCAGAGAGTGATTTTTATATCTGTAATGCTGCGTTCCTTGATGTGAAACATCTCAATAAATGCAAAGATGTGGAAAATCCATTTCTGGCATATCAGCTCGTTTTATTCAGTTTTTATTTTTCAGGATTCAGGTTTTAGTTTATGCTTCTGTATGGTGGTTGTATTTGTGTAATATCTATTAATCAGTAACTACTTTTACTTTGCCATGTGATCATATTAATGACCTTGAACTGCATCCCTAGTCTGTCGACTGTGTTCCCTGGTCTTCAGGATGATGTTTGTTGGCCAGTTTTCTCTAAAAGAAAAACCTCTGAAGCAACACAGAACAACAGTGATTACAATCAGTTGAAGAAAAAAACAGATGACAATGAATATTATTGAGGGGTGAGCCAGTAAGTAGGGCTGAATGAAAAAGGAAACCGTATTTTCAGATTTATGACAACATTAGAAAACCTTTCACTTCACAATTTTGCATGATCTGTGTTGGTCAATCGCACAAAGTTGAAAATAGAAATTTGTTCTCTTAATGTGGCAAAATAAGGAAAAAGAGAAATTGCAAGATGTTTTATGGAAAACAAAAGAGCTGTCATCTTTATTTCCAAGTGAATCAACTACAGTATTTTATTGTTGCTTTCTTTTTAGTGTCTCCAGTGATCATTAGGCGTTTTGAATGTTAAACATGAATAACTATCTGATCATTTACATATCTGAGCATGCAATCAAATTTTTAGATGATGTGCAGCCATGTAGAAACACATTTAACCTTGTTTCACTTCCCATGTGCCTCCCATGGAGATGGCGCTATAGTAATTATAACCCTCAGCAGGGCTAAACAATTTTAAGGTTTAATATCCGACAAAACCGTTTTCAAGACTGCGCTTCAGGCTAACGCTAATGGAGGTCTGGCAGAGCAATCAGGTGTACCTTTGATAAATGGCCTATTATATTGTCCTTAGCATTTACTGCCCTCTTTTTGCAGTGTACACAATAAATTATCCCTGGCGCTAGTCGCTCTTGTAAATTTGCAGTCACACCCCCCCGGAAGAGCCGGAGGAGCTGTGCGGCCTAGTTGCAGGCCACCAGAGAGCTCAGAGAATTGATTGGGAAAGAAGTGCAGCATCTGCTGGGCCGTCCCAGTAAGCTCCAGCTGAAGGCATTTCTTTTTTTTCCCCCTCACTTTTGTTTTTCTGGTATTTTCACCTCCACTATCAAAGTCTTAAGTCTCCTGTCACTATCCTGCAAGGAAGGACACCAGCCTTAGGAACAGGTGCCTGTCACTGTGGCTGCAGCATCGCGGTCTGCATCTGGAGTCAGCGCCTGTAGTGATGGATGTGCTCTGTCTATTGTATTGTGTAACATTGTTCTGAGGGCCTAATTTGCCTGAGGCAGAAAGCCTCTGAGGAAGAGAGTAATTCCAGGCCCTGGCAAGCAGACTGATAACGAAAACCCAGTGCAATCCGTGGCTTTACACGGCAGGTAATTTTAAGTTTCTTTGTTTATAGTCAATCTTCTGCTGTGTTATATTAAAATCGCTTCACGTTCAAATTTACATGCACACAATGATACGTTTATATAGGGTCTATTCATTGGGATGTCTAACAGGAGAATGTGGTTTACTGAGAGCTGCTTTTAAAACTGCATAACTGACTCCTTAAATATGTTTTACTAAATACAATATGCTGTTTTTCCCTTTTTCAATATTTCTTTTTTTCCTGTCTGTGCTCACTGTTCTTATTTTCTCTTTGTCCATCTTTTTTTTTCTACTTCTCATTTGGCCTGAAAACCATTTAACATATTTCTTCTCTTTGCAATGGTTTGTCTTCAGCTATGAATAATACAGTTTTGGTCAAAACTGAGCACACATTCTTGCAGTTTAAGATTTATCTTTTTTCCTTGTTGAAAGGCCAAAGATGTTTTATCATTTAGTAATAAAATCCAGAACTATATCCAGTTGTGAAAAAATAACCAGAGATTGAATTATTCCATCTTGAAAATAGAGGCAGATCAGACACACCAATAGATGCCCATGTTTAATTTGAAAGTAATGATGAGTACATGCACAGTTCTCATCGGAAATAATTACATTAATCAATATCCTAGTCATATTGGCGCAGCACAAAAAATGGATTAAAAAATGAACAAGAAAATCATCGGATTTGTAGAATTAATAACCAAATGTTTTTCCATAAATAGACTCTTATGTATCAAGATGACCTGCTGTTTTTTAACATCTCTGCACTGGATTCACACTGACCGTTAAGCAAGAAATGGTCAAACTGTCAATTAACAGAAACCCTTGCATTACTTTGGTGTGGAGTGCTTTAAGTAGCAGCTGAATTTGCTCATTTTTCAGTCATAGTGGTGCTCAGCAAAAAGTAATGAAGTCATAAGCTCATGTGCTTTATTTTGTTTTTAAAGACTTGATATTAGGCAAACACAATATTCTTCATGATAACCACATGCTGAATTATCGAGATTTTCCTCTGCACTGTTCCTGCCCTCATGCTCAGTATGATAGTTTTCTGTAAACAACACAATGCAAGGGAGTGTTGCTCCGTGCTGAGAACTAGAACAAATTCAAATATATGTGTGTTTGAACTGAAATTATTTCTGTGCAAAGTGCCTTGAAACAACATTTGTTGTGAATTGAATTGAGCACCATTGACCTGACCTGACCTGACACTTTCTGTGATTGCACAAAATAACTAAATGGCTACAGGTAGTGAGAACAAAACAGCGCCAGAACTCAGACAGCCAACTCTAATTATCTATAAACACTTCCAAATACCTCAGAATCTACCCAGACGTCCAAATGCTAATGCATCTAAGCAGTATAATCCGGAGGAATGGACCCAAAGCATAGCATGCAAATTCACAGGACAGACCAAGAATTGTTGGTAACGTATCCTGTTTACCTTAAGTTTGACACAGTTGTACACTGACAAAATATAGAAAGGGGGAAGCAGTGCAGAGGAAGCCGACAGGTTAAGAACCTTCGTGTCACTTCGTCTTATCCGTAGCATTTGTTGTTGTTTTTCTTCCTCTTTAATTCTATTCTAGCTTCAGGGCAGATTCTGCTCGGGGCATGTTCGCCCAACTTTACTCTCCCTGACGGGTTCACAGAGAGCACAATTAACCTTTCCTCTCTGGAGGCTGAACATGGCACGGAAACAGAGAGACCCTTTCACCCGGCGTGCCTCATGAGCATTGCAGCATCATCTAATATAGTATTATATTGAGTTCACTCACCAGGGTTAGAAAAACTACCATTTATCGGGAGATTATATCCAATAGACTGGAGCAACAGGTTTTATGGTGAACTAAACTCTGTTCCAAACATCGTCTGAGCCAGGACTAAAGGATCGTTTGGTACAAAGGAACTGTAATCTAGGCAGTTTTAGCTTTTTGTTTTCATAGAGTATTTTGCATTTATATTAAGACTAAGTATCATAAATAAGAAGGCAAAATAAATAAATAAATTTGCAAAGAAATTCTGAACTGATGCTCGAGGCAAAGTAAACCGTCCTCCAAATGATTTTCTGTGACATTCAATGCAATGCAGCCAACAGCACCTATTTGCATTTCAAAACATTGGATTCTTTTCTTTTTTTAAGAAATGAGAATTTGACATGTGGACGTGTTGCTTGGCAAGAACCTCTTGCTTCCAAGGAAGCTGCAAATCTGCAGTTCGTAATGAATCAGGAGACTAGTTATTAGACAAGCAGCTGCGTCTTATGACAGGTGCTATGCTCTGTGGTAAGTGATCTGGCAGTATTTGTTTACTGGTGTGAGGATTAAAGAAAAGTCATAGGAGAAAATATCTTTAATTAGCCGAGCTGTGCAAACTACATGTCCTGACACTATTGCTGTTTCAAAGCAAGTGTTATTTTCAGCAGCTAGCTATTTTCTTCATACATACACAACTTAGTGTTATTATTGTTAAAACCAGTCACAGACGTTTCAAGACAAATCATAATGCCTCTGCAAATGAATACACTGATCTGTAAATCAGTGTCTGAAGTGAAATGTTACTGATCAATTGATTTTATAAAATATAAAATGGGATTAATCATATACCACCAGGGTGTGATAATTCCTTCATCTGGCAAAAGTAAGTTGCCACAAAGCCTTTCAAACCCCATAGACCCGGGAGGAAAAAGCCCAAAACAGACAGAGATGTGTAGTGCAGTGAAAACATTTTTGTCTCCTTACAGATTTCTCCTCTTGGTCAGATTAATGTTTAATTGTTTTTTGACATCGAAACACATATCAGATTCCTTTACTCTCTACAAGCATTTCTCTTGATCTGTATATTTTTCGGACTATAAGCCGCTACTTTTGAACCATGCAGCTTACAGCCCCATGCGGCTTTTCTGTTGATTTTTCTTCAACCACCAGGGGGTTCTTCAGCAGGAAGTGAATCAATTGGAAGTGTAAATTGGAAATCAAAGAAGAAATTGCTCATTTTCATTTAGAAAAAGCACATGCTAGCAGCAGGCACGACAGAGAAATTTCTTCAAACTGATATGATGCAGTTTTTAAGTTGAGGGCTGTGGATCTGGAGGGAAATGGAGCCGCTGGACGTAAATGTGGCGTGAACAAAACCACGGTTCAGCTTTGGAGATGGAGTTCAGCGTCCTTAGTAAATCCAGCAGATTTATTAGGTTGCAGCCCTATGCTGAGTCCTTATGGAAAATCGAGAGCGGAATAGATACCAGCAACTTATAGCCCAGTGCGCTCTATAGACCGGAAAATACGGTACTTTTGAACAAATCCTTTTCTTTTGCAAAATTAAAAGACATAATTAAATAAATTCATCCTCCATTGGACTTTTCAGCTCATAGGTGGACATTACGAAGGCAGGATTTTAGAATTGGTTCCACAATGTGGTCAGATCCTCCCGTCCAGTTGCACATGTAGAGCCTGGAGGAGCCATCTGTGATTCAGCTTCAGATCACAAGCCAGACGAGAATATATATGTAACATTCCACAAAAAAAAAAAAGAAAGAAAAAAAAGGCCAAAATAGGCTTGGCAGGGGCTTTTGATGGAAACTTGACAAGTTCACTTATCTCCTATGTGCTGCTATTACCTCACCCTAAATGTCACTCTATCCTCACCCCAGCAGAGCAGAAAGTCTAGACAGCCTAAGCAGGTGGTCAGGGTTGGCTTTGCTTGACATTCACTGGGAAGATTTGAGGTCTGTCAATCAGCAGTGGCATCAGTGTGAGGAATCCTCTGGCGGTGGTGATCTATTTTGAGGTCTATCTCATCAGAGACCCCCTGAGTGTTTTTCTTCTCTCACAGCCACGGGTTATAAACCGTCACGAATCCCTTAAAATTGTTTTTTCCCTGTGCCATCAGATAGAGAGAGGCTGTGGGTTTTGTTTGCCATTACATTTTAATAAGACGGATGCAAGGGAGATGGTGGGGGGGAATGTTTTCAAAAGAAAAAATAAATAATCAGAGACCCGACTGACTCTGGGCCATGTGGCGAATGAATCAATTGACTATTAGAGCCTGAAGCTGGGCATGAAAATGCAGCTACGCTGAGAGGAGAGATAAAGAGGTCACAGATGATAAAGGAAAGACGTGTGCTCAAGTCAGATCTGTGCAGATACTGTCGTCATGTCTCTCCTGGATGAGTTGAGGTTTTGTTTCTTAATGGCTCCATACGTCATAGTGGACATAACTGTCACACACACACACACACACACTTCAGGCAGGACCGGAGATGTTTCATTGCTGTTGCATCACAGGAAAAGCACACTCGTAAGCATTTTGCCTGCATATTTGAATGTGATGTGGCATGAGCTGCTTACTGTCTGCGGGGAGTGTCGAACGTCTGCATCATTCCTGTTTCGGTGCTTCTGCATTTGCATCATTCCTGTTTGGGTGCTTGTGAAAACACACCGGGACGGGATGACTCTAACTGACAAATTCCTCTGTTTGCCTCTCTATTTTTTAAAACATAAGATTAGATGTACTGGATTTATTGGGAAAATGACCAGCATGATGAACCAATGACCAAATGTAAGACTTTAACAGGCGTAAGGAGTGAGAGCAACTGAGTGCAGTAAGTCTCTAAAACACAAAGTGGGTCAAATTTAAATGTGTACTTTTACCTAATATATTATACATTTACAAGGTGTCATAACTTATTCCACATTTGTCTGAGGCCCAGAGGTTCTGACCATTCTTCCCACCTGACTGAGCTGCTCTTTCTAACCCAGACCCCAAAGGGAAGCTGCTGGCAGGTTACTCCAAAAGCTCTCCTTTGAAAATGCCAACCATCTCCAGCGGCCGACATTCAGGGAAGTAAAAAGTGTTCACATCCCTTGACCTTTTTTTTTTTTTTATTATTTGCATTTTTTTTAAACTTCCAACCACACACTTATATGTACTTTATGTGATAGGCCAACACAAAATAGCACATACTGTGCTAAACAGTACACTGGTTTAGATTTAGGATTATCCAAAAGTGAATTCAATTGATAGTCTGTGGTATTATATAAAAAAAATTATATTACTAAACAAATACAAGTAATGCAGTACAATTTTTTTTACAATTCTGGTGATGTCAATATATTCAGAAAAAACATGTTTTTGCAATAAAAGTGATTTCGTTATGAAATTAGTGTCCTTGTGAACAAAATACCAAACACCGCGTTTCTCTAGTCTGCAGGACATTCTTTGTTAAATTTTTCTGTGTCAGACAGAAGTTTATCTTGTGCCCCAGCAACGTCAATTCCCATTAGATTCAGAGATGCTAAAGCAAACAGATGGAATCATTTGATGGAATCAACAAAGTCTTGAAATCAAATCAATTTGATAGATGCCCGACATTAGAAGCAGCCATTACCATAACTTCTTAGTGGTAATTACACCATAAAACCTATCTGCACTGATAAACACACTACTAATGGTTAATGTGCCCTGCAGTATTTATTCTCCTGCCTACATACAAGCAACAATGACAAGCTCCAGCGAAAACATTTCACTGTAGGAATGCTAGTGTGTCTGCATCAGTCACCTCATTCAACAATGGATGCCAAACACTGCAGTTTCCAAGATCTCTATAATAATGTCCAATAGTACAGCATTCCAGAGAGCAAATATACTGAGGGAATTTCTGCCTGAACACAGAGGACCTTCACAATATTTCATTCCTGGTATTGAGTTAATTAGCAAGGACTGTTGCCAACAAGACTGACTTTGAGCTACAAAAGACATCCAGCCTTATCAGATATCAGATGAACGTAAAAAAACACATCTCTTGTAAAATAGCTTAATCAGAGGGTCAATATAATCTAAGTTATGCAAAATGTCCTGTTATCCATGAAAAATGAATAAACAGTTGAAACCTTAACATGCAGGATAACGATTTCCCATGAAACACAAACCCAGCTGTCAACTGCATTACTAAGAGTATTTCCTAAGGCTATTATTCTAATTTCTATTCACTTATCTACATGTATTGTCAGGAAATATTCACAAATACTTACAAAAGGTTCCCAAAAGCCCAGAAGACTCTATAAAATGGCTTATTTTATAATAACAGCTCGGTGCTGTATCACAAAATATTACTATTTTTATTTTGACAGACTTGTTTCTAAATACTCAAGAATATCATATTGCCAAAACAGGCAATAGTTGTTACTATATTAGACTTGTATTATCCAATATAAGCAAATTACTTAAAAATCTAAAATAAAAGCAGTAGAATCCAGCAACGAGACTGAAAAATAGGAACAACCATCAAGTGATGCTTTTTCTTTTCTTTTTTCTTAAAATGTTTTTGAACCTGACAGTCTAAATAGGATGTGCAATGTCATGTTGTCACTTGTTCCAAGTAGAAATAGCATTTTGAGAAAATTGCCATTTCAGGAAATGGAAAGCCTGTAAGTGGAGGTTTCATTTGACGAAGAGGAAACTGTGCTGCTTTCAGAAAACTTAGAATTCCCTTTATTTCAATTTATCTTGGTTTGGACCAGTTGATTCATTAAAATTAAAAATCAGGATAGATGATCAAACGAACTCAAAGTCATTTAGTTATTTAATTCTCTCACCTGTAATTTTATCCTATTGTCTCATCTGTTTAGCTTTTACTCTGCCAGTTTATTGTCTCTCCAGTTTCTGATGTACTGTTTTCCATTTGTAGGCTCTTGTTTAATAATACTTTACCTTGAGTTTGAGTCTTTCATTCTCCCATGTGCCCCCGGGTTCAACTCCACCATGATACATGACACTGTTGAGTAAACACCAGCTAGTAGGTGATATTGATTACCGGAGACTTGGGGAGGAGCAGGAAATTTAGAACATTAGCTTTTAAACTTTGGATGTATGAAGCAAATCCAAAGATGGATTTCCCAGTTCTTGTTTGTTTTGAAAACCTTCCTGTTGCTTCTGTTTTCTCTCCAAACCTTTTGTTTGAATCTTGATTATTTCTCGTGTTGCGTTGTGTCTGTGGTTCCTTTACATTTCTGTCTCCTTGTTTCCTATGTTCCCTTCATGTTCTCAGCCGTTCCTCCCATTTCCTCAGTTGACTTCAGTTGTTTTACCTTCCCTCAAAGCTGCACCTTGTTTCTGATCTACCGCCTGTTCCTCGTTCAGTAATCAACTCCTCTGCTTAAATATCTCAGTCATGCTGACAGCCTGTTTCCACTTGTTCCCCTTGTGCTGTATTATTTTTAAATTAGTCCCTGGACTTTATTCAGTAAAAGCAGTCTTTTCTTTTTAAGTAAACTGTTGATATTCACCTGTTTGCTCCTCCCTCTGTCTTAGTTCCTGTACGTCATTTTGAAATGACAGTGGTAGCCCGCTTTCTAACAGAACTACAAAGTTACAAATACGTGATATAAGCTGCAGCAGTGAATGTTAGTTCAGGATACATAGAAACCAAAGTATGTACAGATTTAACAGGACCAATCTATATAAACAATGTAATCATAGTATATGTGAGGCAAAAAGTGGCTGCAACAGGTAATTATTTTTATTTAATTCAGTTTATTTAGGTGGCAAAAATTCCCATCACATCTCAGGGCACTTTATTTTTAAAATTGGATTCAGTTCAATCGTTCATATGTTCCAGTTGATCCAAGTTAGGAAGCAGAGCAGTGACACATATCTTGTGTAATGATTAACATCTGTGTTATCAGCATAGAGATTAAAGGAGGCATCCTTTCATCTCTTTACAATCTTTGTAAAAGATTGTAAAAGAGATTTAGTCCAAATATTGTTAATCAACTTCTGGCTGAATCTGGGAAGGGTTGAAACAGCAAATCATGTTACGATCAGTACATTTCACTGCTCTCCTTCTGTCAAGTTGCAACAATGAATATTAGTGGACAATATGAATGTTCTGAATATGACACAATAAAGCATACAACCCAACCTTACTATGATAGCATTATGAATATTTCCAGGTATTTAAGCATGAGCGTGTCTGTCCCATCGGCCGTTTACTATTTCCGTGTTTTCTTATCTGTAACAAGTTGAGCATTTGTCAACAGACGGAGCCCATGGCTTTGTTTGGGTGGCTGAGGGGCAAAGATGAACCAGCGTCGAAGCAGAAGGCATGAGCAGAGGAAACAAGCATCCTGTTTGATCTCTGAGGAGGGAGGACGCTCCCCACTGCTGCCAGTAGTTCTGCATACTGAGTGTTATTAGAGGACAGTGTGTGTGTGTGTGTGTGTGTGTGTGTGTCAGTGTGTTTTCTACAGCATGACTGAACTCAAAAGTTAAAGTTTGACCTTTACAGATTTTTAAAGCTTCAAACCATCACCAACATTTTCAGACAGAAGTTCAAATAAAGCGGAAACATTTGTTTTTTTCTTTGTACCCAGATAAGGACACTCTGGATAGAAGTCTTGAAAAGCTCCCCATGGCGGGTTATAGGTCATCTGATCCAATGCAATTAGCAGAAATACCATTCATAAAAATGTCTTCTTCAAAGTAAGTCCTGATGTGTTACTGAAAACCAGACCAAACATTGGTTCATGACCAGGTCTTGACTCATTGTTTTTGCTTTGCTTTGAAGATGGAGGACAGAAGATTTTCACCCAAATGTTTTTTAAAATTTGGCCACCAAGAACAAGATTTGTGGTATGTGTCAACAGTTGACATATACAGCCACAGTTATTTGATCCTAACAAAAAAAAAAATGTTTTTTTTCCCACAAGAAAACCAGTTTTTTTTGACTGCTAATGTGCTAAGATCAAGATGTGATGATGAAAATAGAGAGCTAACTATACATTTAATTTTTTTTCTTATGTTTTTACTGAGCATAACCTTGTCTATTTTCTCCCTGGATACAGTGGCCAAAACCTCAGCATTAAATTCTTTAAGACTGTCTTCATTGTTCTTTAAATGATTTTTGTTTTTGTGTATTGCACATGTAAAACTTTTAAAAAGCTTTGCCACTGCTTAAGATGTGGAAAAGACGGATAATTTTCATTTAATGTCCTGGGCGCCATTGAGCAAAGATGCAACGTCAGCAAAAGTCGGTTAAACATGTTGCTTTGAATGAGTCTTTGCTCACTCAAAGGAAAACGAAAGAAATAAAAGGAATCATCTTTGCTGTGTTGCACGGTAAGATTAGATTCTTGTTTCTCAAACAGTACTTTGTCTTCAATATGCCTTTTAATGCTAATTTATTCTAGAAGTATTCCTTTCAGTGTATTTCTCCTAATGTTGCTTTTAAGAGTTTCTCCTTGGAGCTGTGAAGCACGTTGAAAGCCTTGTTTCTGAAAAGCCAAAAAAAAATGATGTATCCTTGCCATCAAAATAAAAGAGAAATGTGTAATTTGTTAAGATAAACAGATATGTTTCTATGATCTCGAGCAACTGAGAGAGATTTTTAAATAACATTAAATTCACATACAGTTTCCAATTAACCTTTTGTGGAAAAAGAAGAAAAAGAAGCCATTTAAACCCCCTCTGTTGCTTTCAGACATTGATAATCTTACATTGCAGCACATCCTCATCTGGATATAGATATTGCACTTTCTGCTTCATATATTTGAAAACAAATAGCCCCTCTGCATTTTATCATACGTAGTACTTTGCTCTATAATCACCCCTTCATTGATAAATGTTCAAAATTAAAATGGCTACAATGCATTTTGTTTGCATTACTCACAATATAATGACACCCACGGTGCCATGTTGTTTCAGATGACTCAGTTTTATCACTAGCCTCCAGTAAACTAAACACAATCAGCCAGATTTATAACGCGGTCCACAGTGGTAATGGCATTCTAATTTGTGCAAGTTGCTCCTCGCCAAGGAAACTGCAAGCAAGGTGAAGCCTCCAACTGCAACTGAAGCGGCTCCAAAAAGCCCTGAACCTTGTTCGCTCCACCGCTTGCTCACACAACACCCACGTGTCCTTCAACTCGACAGGTTGAAAGTCTCACACAGTCGTGGATTTCTGAAACAAAGTCGATCAGCTGTGAGTCGACTCAGGAGTAATATTCATGCGCCAGTAAAGTAGGCAGAATTTTGATTTACTCCGTATGAGCACAAACACTTGTTTTAGCTGTGAAAATAAAATGCTACAAAAAAAACCCACTTGAATTTTACAAAGCGTGTTGGGAATGCATCCAAAACCATTTGAGACTGTTACAAGTATCACCTGGAAATATACATGACAAATACATGATTTCTTCCTCTTTGCAAAATTGTTCAATCTGTCAAGTTAAATGGAGAAGGTCAGTTTTAAAGTCTTGCCACAGATCCTATGCAGGATGTGGGTCTATACTTTAAGTAGACCATTCCCAACACGTGGAAATGCTGCGATCTAAATTTCATTGTGGCTCTGGAAGTAAAGCTCTGCCTCAGTTTCTTATGTCGGCTTTTTTCTTCCATGATTTCCCTGTTTTTAGGTATATTTCTGTATCAACTGCTTAGTTATTTTATACCACAAAAATTAGATTTGCATCAGTCAGGAATATTAATTTATAACATGCCTGTTAGCATGACTGTGTTTGGATCATTTTCATAATATTTGGAAAAATAATCTTTAGTCAGGTCACTTTAGTTAGTAAAAGGTTGAGCTTATTTATTTTTTATATTTAAGTTTCAATTCCATTTTACTTGAAATCCCCTCATTTTGGAATGATGAAAGAAGGGAAAGTTAGATAAACCAACCAAACCAACCGAAGTTGGTTCAACACCAACATTTTCTTTTACATTCTTCCAAAAAAGTCTTTCTTTGTGGGTCTCTGCAGCTTCTGCAAATTCACCATAACTCATCTTTGCTGCTTTTCTATTCACAGCAGTTTTTTATAGTAGGGTTTAGCTCACATCTATAATCAGTTGTCTCTTTAGGTAAAGGACAGACACAAATACAAGCCACATGAGACTTTTAAGTGTACAAAAAAAACATCTGCAACATGTCAAATTTTTCTTCCAGTTCAGCTTTTCACTACTTTGTGTTTGTCCCTATAAACCTGACCAAAATACATTTCGCCTACCAGTTGTAACGTGATCATTTTATTTTATTTTTTGTAGTCTATGGGTACCTTTAAAAGACAATGTAATTATTCAGGGCAGGACGGGTGGAAACCTTATTACTGGCATTTAAAGTTTCTCCAGGACTAAAATATCTTTATTAACATTAAAGGTCAACCCTATTGTTAAATCCTATGCTTCAGGTCCTGACATGGAGTGTTCTCCATCATTTGCTGCACTGCATTAATCTCAATGACTCACAAGGAATTCAAATTTGATCATGCTTGGTGGTATGATCTCATCAGCAGATTTTCTTAAGGTAATTAATGTCAGTGACCTCTTGGAAATCGATAGGAGAAATCTCCTAATGACAAAGCCCCGTCATGATCCCTTAATAACCATCATCAGTCATTCTTTATCTATTGATATGCTATTTATCATTGGCTCAGTTGATATGATTGCCGTAGTAAAACCCAGCCAGGAAAAGAGAACGAGGTTTGCTACAAGTTTTTCAATATGCAGTCATTTTAGAAATAGAACTGCGAAGCGCTTAATAAAGCTCATTTCTATTATTTCTAAAAGACACTTGCCCTGCCAATACTGTTAAACCACAGCTAGAGTCTTTTCATACTAGAGAGGATAATTAAAAGTTGTTCAGAAGTGGATGTTTGGCAGAGCAGCTACAAAAAAAACCCAGTGGGTGAGGTTGGAGGCACCTCATTATCGCACAGACATTAGGACGCTGAGAGCCAGACAGATTACTGCCAATAAAAAAGAGAACAAGTCATTTATTAAACCATGGCTACTTTTATTTGAAGCTGCAAGGCATCTACAAACCTCGGCGAGCTTTAGTAATGCACCAGCCTTTGACACCTCAATTCATCACCCGCTTTGTCTCTGCTCATGTTGGGAGGTTAGTATGAGAGGCTGCCTGGAGTGCACTGGGATTGGAAATGGAGATTGTGGTAGTAAAACATATTTACTTGATTTGTTTTGCTTCAGTAAATGATTATGTGTAATGTGGTTGGACGTGTTCTGTCACGGCATTATGTCTGGATTCATTTAGTTAATGTTTAGGTGAATGAAGAAGCTTTGCATCTTATGTTTAGCTTGATTGGGTTCCCCTTGAAAAAAATGATTCCAACCAAAAGGTGACAGAAAAACATACTAAATCGAACACAAAAGTCAAGAAAAGACAAGTTTTCAAACTAAATTGGGAGCTGAAATTTACAGGATATATCTATTCATCTCGGAGAAAAATTCAACAGACATAAGATTGTAAAGTACAGGACAAAGCAAATCTTGAAACTAAGCAAAATAAAGGCTGACAAAGAGTTTTTTTTTTAAATATACAAAACTGAAAAATGGAACAAGAAGTATCCATTGCCAATTTTTCTCATATGTAAACCGTATAAAATAGCACCTATATTTGTTTGAAGAAAAGGTTTTATCACAGTCAGACATGCATCATGTCTGCACAAAATAAAGCACTTTAATATGAGGCAGTTAAAATGAATGTTTATTTGCTCTCTGACAGAATATTCCCTTGATTTAGCTTTTATTTGCAACCTTAACACATGTTTTGAATGAACCAGAAACCCAATTACCAGAGCTTTACGAGTGTCCTGGGACCTGCAGAGAGCAACCGAAATGCTCCTCTTTACAAATTTCACAGATAAAAACACCCAAATTTTCTACGGGATTAAATCTGTGGCGCATTTTTAAGTTCCTCAACACAGATGGTCGTTTTCGAGAGCAGCTTGAGAGGACGCAGAGACGGAGACAGGTTTCTACAATCTGCTTAAATCAGTCTTCTCTTCTCCACCTAAACACAATCAGAACTCCTGTATTACCAACATAACATCTCCCACTGGAAATATAATTTCAAGGTCTATTTGATGCAGCGAAAAGCAATGATGCGTTCTAATTTAAAACTCCTGGTGTAGGGTTTTGTTTTCCACAGCAGTTCAGGGGAAATCTTTAATAATCCAGGTGCAAAGGGAGAACGAAACGGATTGTGTTGGAAAACATTTTCATTACAGCAGATTCACCACTCCAGGTATAGACGTAAGTTAATCTGTTGATCTCACTTTTTCTCATTACTCCAAAGTGAAAGTTTTGTTTACTCTAAACAGTATTGTTCCTATAATAAACTGCATAACTCTGCCTATGTTCAGCTTGACAGAAGTAGTCAAAACAACATTACCAAATTATTTAATACATCTTAGCAGAACATTAAAACTGCTGTTAATAGTGGAAATTAGTTTAAATAAAATATTTCTGCTAAAGTAATGAGGAAAATTCAGTTGTTGATTTCATAAGGCTCCTCACAAAGACAAAACAGTTTCTGTAAAACATGAAATGATTGGAAAAAAAAGGTGGTGGCAGTAAAATGGTGTGGGGATGATTTACTTCATAAAGGACAAGGATGCTGTAAACTAGTATATGGGGAGATGGAGAAAGACTAGTAGAGTCAGATATTTATGGCGTACAGAAGCATCTACACAGTGGAGGAACATATAAACGTTTCATCATTTCGGTAGGAGGATAAATTATATTTCTCTAATTATTATAGGAGCTTAATTTCTATGTAAAAATAACAACTAAAAATCAAGAAGTCACAATGTGTAGAAAGAAACGTAGATAAATAGCATGCTGCATTACTGAACAGGATGGAGACGTGTGAAAAATATAAAAACTAAGTGCAGTCAAAATAATTAGACTGATGGAATATTAGCTTTTTAAAAAAAGTGGATTTGTTTCTGAGAACTAATCTTTAAATCTAAAAACATCTTAGAGATCATAATATGACTGAGGTACGACACACAGCATAAATCTCCAGTCTTTATCTAATTACAACTATACCTAAAAATAAGTAATTTTTTAAAGTTTGCATTTGGAAAACTTAAACAAGTTTTCTTGCATTTAATGAACTGAGGGAAGATTTTTACTTTTTTCCCCATAATTTTCGCAGTCAGAGCTGATCAAAAGAAGGCTGACCAATTTCCTTTACAGGCCCAAAGGGTTTTAGCCGGAAATTGGATTACTGTGTGAGCTCATGTTGCAAAACGGGGCAGCAGATTTAGAAAAAATACTGAGCATCACTAAACAAACAACCTCAACCCAGCGGCCTTCACAGGCCACCACATCGTTAGTCCCCCCAGCATCCAACACCCAGAAAAAAAATCCCATCTAATAAACAGCAAAGTCCAATGACTAGTGGTGTGGAGATCTGTTCCCGAGGTGATGGGTTGACTTTACTCTGATTGAAAGAACATTTAAAGAATTTAGATTTTGTACTTAGACAATCCATGTAATCCTGTTTCGATAAGTGTTGCGGATACCAATGTTGTGTCAGTAGCAAGCGGCTTTTTTTACTGATTGGCTGTAGGTCAGTCACCTGCACTCTGCTGCTGCAATGCAGTGAAGGCTGGTGTTTTTTTCTTCTCTTGGTTAGTGAGAGACGCAGCACTGTGACACTTGAAAAGCTGATTAATATTCTGTTCATTTGACATTTCCTCTACCTGGCTGCAAGTCACCCAACCAAAGAGATGACATTGAGAGGAAGCAACTTTTTATGAGGTGAGTTCGATCAAGTCTGAGGTGCATGAGGGTTGGGACTAAAGTATTGTTTTCCATGTAGACGGAAACTTTAGATTTCATCATGTTTGCCATGTTTTCTTGTTGGGGAACCAAAAAGCAGCAGGACCAAGACAGTCGCCTGATGGACAGAGGGATGATGGATTATAGAAGGGAAAACATTTGAGACTTACAGGAAAAACATGGGAAAAACACGAGACAAAGAAACCAGAGAGGAGAGCAGTATATGGAATAATTCAAAATAATAGAGCCGTTACTGCTTACTGTGGGAAACGGAGAAATACAGAACTCAGAGCAAAATAACACAAGTCTACTCGATAATGAAATCCCGGGCTTACGGCAAACTGCAAGAAGGCCTAATCCTAACTCTTCTCCCAGCCATTTCTCCTAGGAATGGCCTTCTTTTTGTCACTCTTCCATGAAGGTCTGCGACAGGTTTTCTCACCTGAACTGTGGATCTCTTGTCAGCTCAGGAGAGTCAAACTCATTTCCATTATGGGCCATAATGACATCGCCAAGATCAACAAAGGGCTGGATGTGGCAAAATGTATTGATGAAACGGCTGTCTCTCCATTTGATGTGCACTTCTTAAAATAATATTGAACATCTTTTCACATTGGTGTAATTTGGCAGCACACAGATAAAAGAAAACTGCTTTGATTTGATTGACAAAACAATATTTAAACACACAGTTTATGCACATGGGTTGGCAAAGTCAGATCCATCCATTCACACCCTGGACACTTTGCCAGTCTGTCTCAGGACAAGACAAAAACAAACAGTACAAACAATCTTTCACACACTCAAGCTGAAAAATAATTTAGAGAGACCAATTAACCTAACAATGATGATTTTTTTTCTTTTTACAGTGGGAGAAAGGCAGAGCACCCGCAGAAAACCTATGCATGCACAGGGAGAACATGCGTAGTCCATGCATGTAGACACCAGAAAGACCTTTTTGCTGCCACAGTACCAACTGAGCCTCCATGCAGTCCTTCAGTAAGTTCCTGTGAGACTTTATTTTTTAACATAGCCTTAAACATTTCCACATCTCCATCTCTGACGAGTCTGCTGTGTTCATTAGTCTCTGTTATGCTGTTACCAAGATTTACTTACATACAGACGGACTTTGTTTCTGATAACTGAATATCCCTACGCATGTCATATTTTTCAGATTTCTATTTTTCTAAAACGTTTTGAAAAGCAGGTGTTGTTTTCTTCTTTTGCATCACAATTATTTGCGACTTTGCCACACCATGACATATAATTCCTACTCAGTACATTGAGGTTTGTGGTTAAGGCTTTAAAAAATGTGAAAAAACTTAATGGGCTTCGATTTTGTTTGCAGGGCTCTGCATCGTCATGGTAAAAATAAAACACCCCGTCAGCGACGTCTGGGGTTTAATGTGCAAATGATTCAAAAGTTCTGAATCTATTTTTTTTTTCAAACACAGCTTCAAGGGTCCAAAAAAAAAGTTCTTAAAACAGATTGTTTTTTGTTGTTGTTGTTGTTGTTGTTTTTTAAAGACGATTAAACCAAAGTGTTTAAAATATGCAGAATGCCCAAAACTCTACTGCTTTATTTTTATCATGAACGTCTACGACCCCCTAGAGGTAATTGAGTTGTTTTTCCTCCCTGTCAAACTGTTGCAAAGAAGGAAAACAAATTTAAGCAAGTGTAAAAGAGCAGTACTTAACTGTGCTTTATCTTCCGAAACAAGTACACAAGGCGTTCTATGTATAGATACCAGCAGGTTATTTGTAGTGCAACGCCGCAGAGAGCAGGCAGCTGATGTATCAATCTGTCTTGCTGAAAAATACCTATCGCCAGAGGACTGAGATGCAGTGACAAACAGCAATGTGGTTTTCCTGCTTCAGCAGAAACACTGGGCCACAATGTGGTGTTGAACTGGAGAGAACATTTCCATTTGTTCAGGAGAAGTTTGGCAGAAACAACGCTCATCTGTCATGGAGAACAGGGCGAGGGAAGGAGTGATGGAGCAGCCTGCAGTAGGTGACCCGGCGCGAACATTATACAGAGGTGAGACAGGAGTGACTGCGGCTGAGCTGGACGTTGGTTCGGGTGGCAGCGCATCTCAGTTTGTGTGTCCATGACCCAAACACTGCAGATGCACATTTTTTAGTTCCCTTTATTCTTTTTTTAAAATTATTTTTCACATCCTTAAGTTGGTAGAAATGATTGGTAAGTCGGATCTTTGCTACAGGCTGTGTTTGGGTAAATTTAATGTATGTTCATCTGGTGGGGAATTCATTCAGCGCAGCTCCTGGATACACTGTACCAAAACAAATGAATGAATCAGGACTTACTGTGCTCTGGGTTCATACAGAAACATAGCAATGCTTAAATTTTCATAGCCAGAAGAACTCCTGGCAAATTTGTAGAGTCCACTCTAAAATCTACTCCAATGTTGGTGTCCACAATGTTATAGATTGGGCATGTAGCTGTTGGCATATTTTAATATCTATAATAACATATGTTCTCAAATCTGTTGCTATTTTGCACTATTTTTATCAAATGAGAAGTTAGTTCAGTGAGCAGTGAGACTAGATTGAACAAAATATGTTCATAATCCATGACTTCCTGTTTGTCTAATATAATACATACATAATTACTTCATCGCTCTGCAAAATGGAAAATACAGAACTTGCCAGTTAAGTGGTTATTCTGACGAGTCAGAAAATAGCTTTGAGGAAATACTAAAAAAATCATTATTAGTATTAGTAATAATTAGAAAGTTTGAAACAACTGTAACTGAGATAAATGAAACAAAGAGTTAATTTTACAGCTGCACAAAGTGAGCAAGCCCCCCAAAAAACTTTCAAACTTATTTTGTGTCACCAAATCTCCATAGCTCCATAACTATCAGATGCTGTCTTAATGCCCACCAGTTGACAAGTATAGGAAGCATTCATGTTTTTTTAGTTTGTCAAACTCTAATGAGACTTTGACTGGAAGCTCCAGGCAGATCTATGTGGAAACAAGGGAAGAAATGACTAAAAGCAGTGGCTTCTCTCTGCAGTATGGTGGAGGACATGTGGTTCTGTGGGCTTGTTTATTTCCCCAAAGCCCTGGGGAGCTTATTGGAGAGCATGACATCATTAACAGATGGTTTTATCTCCACAAGCCTTTTTCTTCTAAGCTACTAAAGATTAGGAAGACTGAGCTAACTGAGCAGCCAGAAAGGTGCTGACTCCTGGAAACCTGGATTTCTATGTGGTGCCACTTGCAGCATTTTGGGTTGCTGTGTGCAATTAAAAAAAAAGTACTTGGTAATATCTGCTAGTCAGAGCAATTAGGAACATTAGGGTGATTTTTCCCCTGCTAATAAGGCTCCATCCACTCGCTTTCCTGGTCCTCCTTACCAACGTTTGAGTTGAGGGTAACATGGCAGACCATTTGTTTGAGTCTGCAAATATAACTTCAGGTATTGAAGTGATTTGTAGCAGTTTCTGAAAGTGACCTGGATTTATGCCATGTTTCTGTTCTAAAACTAAACATGACGATGTGTGACAGGTTCTGATTGGCTTTGTTCAACATTTTACTGGTGTTCCCATAAAACTCAGAGGGACGACGTCTTGGCATATTTCCAACTAAGCAAACCACAAAAGACATGTTTACTCAATCTGCAGATATATTTACGCTGTATTATTTTCAGTCGAAGCATTTACATTGAAATAAATTGGAATTTCTCATGCAAATACACACAGGGACCTTTGTTAGCAAACTGAAACGTTTAATTTCCATGACAATATTACTTTCAGAATCTTCTGTACACCTTTGCTAAAAACACTTCAACGGAGAAGTGAGAAGGGAATGTGGTTTATTTATACTGACGGTGTTCAGAGTCCTGGTCCTGTGGCACCTCAGAAACCCGTCCTGCATAGAGGGAAGGGATTTACCAGCAGCCTTCACAGCTCCCCTCTCTATCCACTGCAGGGCCTTTTCTTCTGCCATTTCTAAGCTGGGGAACCATGTTGGAATGTGGTACTTCAGCTAAGTGTCAGCTATATGGGTATTGGTTGAGAGTTTCTGTTTTTCTCAGATGGCGCAGTGTCTGCTGATCAAATTTGCCAACCTCATTAGCGTTCCTGATCCGGAGACCCCAGGAAATTTAATGCAACCCAATCCGTCTTTAGCATCAATGTTCATGTTAAGGGAGCATAAAGCTAAGGAGATCAGGAATTTACCCTATTTAGAGACCCAGATCACGACCCCATGTTCTTCAATAAACGTGGCAAACTTTGGATTTCTTTTCTGCCAAGTTGTTCTTGTTACTTTTCTGATGTATTAGCAATTTTCTAAACCTACTTCTTTCAGGACACTTTACCAATGTCTTCCTTGTGGTTCCCTGTGTTTCTAACCTGTTTTCAACTGTCTACTTTTTTTTTGCTTGCATGTTATTTTTGGGGCTTGAAACCAAAAACGTTGAATAGTACAGGTGTGTGCTGAAACTGGAGATTTATTATCTGCAGGTGCTGAATCATCTACCCTGCAGCAATTAATCCTAACATGCATGGGCCTGTCAGGTCAGGGATTGCAGTCTTTTTAGCCTTAAACAATGTCAAAGCATGCACTACGCTATTGTTCTGTTTAGTTTTCAAAGCGAGGTTACAGTGGGAACTTGCACTTGAGTAAAAGAAACGAGCAAAAACACAGTTCAATGTGTTGATCCCGTTAAATGGCTGTTTCAAAATCTTGCAAGAATATATGTTATTTCTCGCTTATGTAATTTTAAAGCATAAATCTCTTACATTATATTTTTCTGTGTGAGAGCAGTGACAAGACAGATGGATATTATAAGATATAATATCCATAATATTATATATGAGTCATTTTTTAGTTAATGCCCTCAAATTTTAAAAACCAAAGGATTGGTTTGATGATATTCTTAAACGCTAATAGTCTCTTCAATTTTTATCAACTTGCTGTAAATGGATTTCATGAATTACAGCATGAGATCTCAGACCATTACTTCTGTCAGACTGATGTAAAACCAATGAAAAATTGCATTTTGTTTCTCTGCGTTTACTTGTCTGTTGTTTCACTGTTATGCTGGATGAGCACAATCTATTTTTAATGATTTTGATTGGGACCCACTTGGAAATAAACTAGAAGTAATTGGTCTCCTTGAAGCACTGAAAATGAAAAAAAAACAAAGAAAGTGACTAAAGTATTTCATATTTGAGAATTGGAGGTGCTGTATATAAAATCCTGATATAAACATTTTGCAATGGAGTAATTTATTCAGCTTTATTTATTATGAAAATATTCAGTCTAAGAGTTGTGCAATTAGGTATTGTAAAAAAATCCTGATTGTTTTAAAGGAGTTTCTGAACTTTCAGTCATGTAAACTGAATTTTTACTCTGATCTAATCAAACTTTTAGATGTATTCAGTGATGTTTTGACTGCACATACTTGCAATTATATCACCCTTCATTTCTGGGAAACGGATTAGAAATAAAAATCAAATTGCCCTGCTGCACGAGTCAGACTGACGGGATCAATTTAGAACAAGAATCTTCCAGTTTTGCCTTTCCAAAGACTTGAGCATGAATACATAAAACGTGCCACAGGAATATCTGCTCATCAGAAATCTTCCCCGGCGCGCAGAAGGCAGCTGCGAGGCAACAAAAACCCGCCGCTCTATTTGCATGACTCTCAAGCAATCAGGAAGTTCTGGAGAGGAGAGCGAGCAGGAAGGACGTGTGATTCGATCAATCAGCCACAATAGACTGCATGATGAATACGTGACCAAACATGGTTTGGCTCTCAGAAGAGGGATGAATAAAGGAGTTTTTAATTAAGATCCAAAGAAACCGAATTCATCCGCCGACACCCGGCAACAATAACAGGAAGCCGGAGGTCTAAGCAATTATCAAGACAAATGGGTGTGACATTGGAGACTGCAGTCATATGCCTGCATACAAATGGGAAGAAAGGCATAAATCTTCATGTTTTATGTCACCAAAATGGGAATCTTGAGATGATTTTCAACATTTGCAAGTCAGTTTCTGTTGTATGGGGGAAAACATGCTCCGTTTCTTTGTGCGGGCTAATTGTTTTACAACCGAAAACCCCAGGAGTTGTCTGTGATAGGCCAACACAACGTAATGCCTAACTGTGCCTGGAAGACACAACATGTCTTTCAAAATTAAGTAAAAATATAAATATGGAACGTTTCTAATTTTTTTGTCTTCTTCCCCCTGTACTTTGCCATTTACTTATCTCCATTTCTGTGTGGTTTAATCTTCGGTTAAAGGCCTCAGAGATTTGTAAGAGAACATCAGTCGTCTTTTACGTGTCGGGTCAAAGGTGAGTCACGAAGAAACAGCAGGCCACCAGTAAAGCAGTCAAGACATGAGGAGATTCTGGGGGAGCTGTGGAGATCTACAGTCTATGTTCAAAGCATTTACATTGTGGAAAACCAAAACTGATGTTGAACACACTGAGACATATAGCAGTGGCATTATGCTGTAGAAACACTTTGCGTTAGAGTGGTCTAGTTAAAGTCCAGAGCCTAATCTAGCTGAAAATTTCAGGAAACAAAAACTTTCTACAGTTGATTTGACAGAGTTTGAGCTTTTTTGAATTGGCAACACTTTCAGCTCTAGATGTGCAAATATGTGTTGCTTGATGATGGTATGGTTTATGTAGTTGTGTTAAAATATGTTTCAAATTATGAAAAAAGCTCAAGGGCAGCGAACCCTTTGGAAAGGGAGCTGAATAACGCAGAGCTTGAATGAATGTTGGGAGTTTTTCAATGCTCTGACGGGAGACAAAATTATAATTTTCATTATTTAAAAGATTGCACAGCAGAGATTCCACCAATCAAGCACAGCGTGAATTAAAAAAATAACCTGAGGACATGAAATAGGAATATTGTTCTGTAAATACGTCTTTGGAAAATCCAATCTGTGGGATGAAATGCACAACAGAGTAGATTTTGCCCTAACGAAGCAGGTCTTTCTGGGAAACCGAGCAGCACTATTTCATAATTAAAAGCTCTAATGACAACCTTTGACTGAGACCGGCATCCCTTCATGATGCACGTTGCAGAAGGTTTTTTTTTTTTTTTCAATGTTTACGCTTTTCAAACTAGTCTTACTCCCATTGAGCTCCCATTAATTCTCTGTTTGCCCAATCAAATTAAACCTGGCAGTCCCTGTCTGGCTTTGCTCATTCAGAAGGTGGATGTGATTGCGCTTCAGGCCCTGCCGGTGCTCGCAGCCTGATAAGAGGCTTGTACAGCGATTGGGCTGATTGCAGAGTAATGACATGGCTGCCATTGATGCAGAGCCTGGTGTGCACTGATCAGGGTGAGAAACACGCCTGGTGGGGAGACAGGAATAACTCGGACTCCATCTCTCCATAGAACCGCCGTGCTGAAGCTAGATGTAACCTTGAAAAGGTTTTAAAAACTACTAAATATCGGTACATATTACATGTACATCACATTGGAAAAGCAACACTAGTAGCACTAATGTGTTGAGTGCAGAATCCGTTCCAGTCAGCACTAAAATAATTTGCAATGCATTTAACTTTCGACAGCCTTGCAAGGTGGCAGCCAGTGGGTCGACCTCAATTAGTCCTACATTAATACATTTCAGCATGTTATGATTTTAGTCACATGGAATCAGTTTGTTATGAACCGTGAAATTAAACACTTCGTCTTATGAACAAATAGCTGCTCAGCACATGACATTGCCTTCAGCTTCGGCTTTCCTTTTAGAGCTAATTAACTCTGGCATGCAAACACGCCAACCAAAGGTGGTGGATATTTATTTCCTAAGAATGATGTTTTCTGTAGGTGAAGAGAGAAATTGAAAAAAGTACTAATGACTAAGATCTGGAACTTTATGCCAGACAAACGAGTCATTTGAATGAATCTGAGGTCATCTCATGCCACAGACAAGGAGGAGTGATGAGTTTGTCTTCTGAAAGACAGATGTATTTTTTTATTAAAATCTTTGGGTGTTTTTGCACAATGAAGAAACAAGAGAAAGTGCATGAAAACAAAACATGTATGTGCACAGAACAGGTGGGCACATATTCAACCTTTTACAGATGATCTATTAACCCCGTTTCTCCTTAAGCATTTGTTCTTTGAGTCTTGGAGCAAATATCACTTTTATTATTGCAAATATATCTCTTGAACAATATCAGTCCATCGGTTATGCATGCATAGCTCAGGTCTGAGCCATTTCAGTTGTTGCTTTTCTTGTGGCTGTCAGAGTTTTTAATTCAGGTAAATATTGGTCTTGTTTTTTCATAACCATTGTGACATTACCAAAATATAGAGATGCACATGTCATGGAAGTAAAGACTCATTTTGGATTTCTACTTAAAATTATTCATGCACTCTCCCAAAGATTTACAGGACCAGTGGAGGAGAAACAGGCCCACAACGTCACAGATCCTAAAGTGTATGAAATGCCTTTCTACATATTCTCTCTGTATTTCATGCCAGACAAAACTGGGTTGATTGTTGCTGAAAAGATGAGTCCAGCCATTAACATTTGTGATGGCAGCACATAAAAGGCCCTTTCCTGGCAAGGCATGTCGGTACCATCTAATGGTTATTGTAGAGATGCTGTGACTCCAATATGCCACTCTTTGCAGTAGCTCTCCAACAGTGAGCTTTAAGAGGTTTTTTTTAACTCCCTTGTTATCCTTCTCACTGTGGTGCCAAATTACTTTAGCTTTTTAGCCAGCCTTGTTTGCCAGAGTTCTTGTTGTTTAAACTTTTTAATTACTGCTCTGATTGTACACGTTTGGTATCATGTTGTGGTTGTTGTGGTTGTTTTCAGAATGCTCAACCTGTGATTACTTTTAATTAAAAGTAATTAAAAGTAAAATATTCCCTCTGTCCATTTACTCCAACTACTTTCTCCTACAGACCAAATATATGAATATTGTGTTAATCAGTCTCTCTAAAACTGCACTTAGGAGTGAGTATCCTCCATGTCTCCTTGTTGCCCCTGACTAAGCAGACTCTACTGTAATTTTTCCTTTCACTTAACTTTCCATTAAAAAGCCTCTATACAATGCTCTGGTAGCACCCGAATTCTTTTGCAATGACTATATGAGTCTCATGAGTGTGCAGGCTTACATTTTTGAGTAAAAATTATTTTATTACAATATTTACATTTTCTTAAAAAAAGTGTTTTTATTAATCATCAACATTAATATAAATTAAGAATTGAAATACCTAACTTGTAATGACTGAAATAAAATGTACTTGCACTGATGTTGAGATTTACTGCGATCCAAGAGGAAAATTCATGCAAACACTCTTACATAAAGAAAGTAAGAAAATAAAAATTAAATATTTGCATATGGTTATTTCTTCTTGTAACTTTTGTGGTAGTAAATGCCAGATTTGGTCTCTTGCAAACATGCTAGTGGATGCTGAATGACTCCTCTCTATCCTCCTTGTGTTCCTCTCTGCAGTGCAATGCCCAGAATTTGGCCACATTGTTTATCAGTGATAGAATAGAACAAAATTATCTTCAAACTAACTGCTTCAAATGAAGTGAAAGCAGGCAAATATATACAGCCCAAAGGGAAATAACTGATCAGTGGCTGCTGCAGGGGACACAGAAAGGTTATGAATGTCATTACAGTCCTCTGTGGACCTTATGGTTTGCTCATTCAAAGTAGTTCATAGTCGTGGTTCAGCAAAGCTCCTATCTGGCCAGAATGTGTTTCACTCCTAACAATGAGGTGCTGTGCTTCTGGCCACTTGTAATGCTGTAGATAATCAGATAGGCAGGCTGCACAATGAGAGGCAGTGGACCTGACAGCATGGAGAGCCTGGATTAGACCACTCTATGAAAACAGAATCACTCCTGACACTCACAGGCTTTTCATGGAGACGATTCACAATAAAGGATGGGGGTGGGAAAAAAAATCATTCCCCATCATTTCCCTTATCAAACTGCTTTTCATTTCAGAGGGTAACTATTGAGTTTTCTCACTCAAGCTTAACATGGGTGATGGGCTTTCTTTCCTTTGTTATGTGTCATCCACACAATGCTCTGGCCCTGAAGGTTAATAATGAAAGTTAAAAGAGTGTTGCATATTAATGGCCAAATCTATTGAGCCATACAGGGGAGCAATAACTGTCTGCGAATAAAAGACTGCTGTCTTAAAATAATATGGACTACTTGATGGCCTGTCTTATGCTGGACACAGACTGCTGTTCAGGCAGGTTTTTACAGTGATTTATGAAACGGAAAACGGATTGTGCTTCTACGCCGAATCTCAAACATTAAATACAGGCATGCACAGCTAAAATATTGTTACTGTTTTAATTTTATAAGTTAGCAAACTAACTCAAATAAGATCCAAAAAATAAAGCATAATTCACTGATGGTCCATAATGTTACAATTTATTCGAAGGAGCTGCGGGAAGATAATAAAAGTAAAATTGCAGAGCTGTGGAAAAGTATTTCCCACCTTACACTGTAGTTCAGACTAGGTGTTTCAAACTAGCATGTTTTAAAATTACAGCAGACAAAGATCAGCTGAGGTAATGCATAAAGCAGAACTTAAATAATTATTTCATTTATTAAGGGAGACAAATTATTGAAACCAACCAGGTCATATGTAAACCATGAATTCCCTCCATTGCTAAATTATGAGTTAATTTAATTTGACTAGACACACCCAAGTCTAAATAATGTCAGACCTATAGAATTGAGAAATACTTTTTATAGAACTGATCTGACAACATGTAGAAGGTCATACAAATGGAAAATGACGATAATAATAATGGCAGCAATGACACAATAATTACATTATTCAATTAAACACAATGCTGTCAATATGCTTCACCCATCTCAATATGCTGAATGCTAGAAACTGAAACTGATAGTATGACATATTAGCTAATTAATTCAGTTTGTAGTATTGGGAACACTAATTGAGGATAAACAGTTCAGTCAAAGGTCAACTGATTCTTTTAATACAAAAAGAAATAAACTCAGTCTGATCAGAACATCACAGCAGTACCCTGTAGATATTTCATATCTAGAAAAGCTTTTTTTTCTCAAGCTGTTCAAAAGGTAGGCAGATATGAAATATTCAGACAAGGATATAATACCATAACACACAGTAAATGTTTAACCCCATTGAATATAACAAATATGTCTCCCAAAACTTTATGTTTTACAAAATATTCTGAATTTTCTCACATTTGCTAACATGTAAAAGTGTATTCTAGATATGCCACCAACATAGTGTACATGATAAAAAGGAACAATGTGAGAGTTATTTTAGTCTCTACTTTGTACTAGTATCCCCAATTTCACATAAAGACAAAAAGGCAAACAATACTGTAGTTTAGTTGGAGAAAAATATATATTCAAATTAGCATTTATTTCCAACATGTGACATTGATGCCTTCAGTCATGATTAAACTAAAAATAATAGTAGATATCGAACATTACAGCTGAGATAGATTTAAAAGCTATTAGAGAGCTTTACTGTGTAATTTTACCAGTGTCTTTTTGATGCTGATCATTTTTCCTTTTGTACTTTTCACACAATATAAAAGAACACAGACTTAAGCTCAATGCTTGATCAAATTCCTGTTTCCCTCATGTGTTAGCCAATTTAGATAATCCTCAGTGTCACTGATCCGACACCAGTGACGGGTGTTAATATGCAGTGAAATATTACGGCACTTTCAAAGTTAATTAAAGCTGGGGTGGGGATCTTTATCACACTCAATACCCATTTATCTTTCATCATTTGTCTCCTGACAAAGATCAGTTTGACTCTGAAGCTGTTGCTAAGATGAATGCTGCTTATTAAGACAAAAAAAAACTCTGAGGCTTAAAGGGGAAAATAAAGAAAAATCGAGGAGACAGAGTTGATGGTGTCTATGCGTCACATAAAAGAGAGGGAATAGATTCAAGTCGAGGAAATTGATAAATCAACCGAAAACTCCCCAAGAGATTCAGGGAACTGAGCTCCTTCAGAGGTCACCGGCAACTGTGTTATCCACGCAGAACTGCTGAGTGGGCTCTTCAAGTCAGCAGGGCCAGCTGTCTCTTTGGCCCGTGTTCACCATAGCGTTGGTAGCAAGTTGGCAAAGTGCTTGTAACTGAGGGAGTAATATTTCTAACAGGATTCCTATGCGTTTCTGACGTGTAACACAGCTTGGCACACGAGAGCTGCATCACGTTTGGCGACGTCTCGACGTGCCTTTACAAAACATAAATATCTCTTCAAATAGGAGAAAAACCCCCATCTTATTTAGTGCAATTAAATATTACTTTAAGTCTAAAGCATTTTTGTTGAATTTGGTTTACAATTAAAAACCAAAAACTGTCATGATGTGGTTTGGAGGTGGTCAGATATTACGATGAGACCCAGGTTGTGAAGAAAATGATGGATTTAATGATGAAAGCTCAAACAGTTCAATACAGGCAGAGTTTAGCACACAGTAACAGAGAAGACTGAAAACAAGAGCTAATGCTAACCAGGACTTTGCAGTTGAACTGGAGAGCCTAGACATGCGACAAGAACTGACATTAGACGAGGACCCGACCAGAGACAAAGACAACAGGTGTGTTTAAATACACAGGGAGGACAGGACATTACAGAGACTCACAGGGGAACAAGGACAGAAAAAAACAAGGAATAAATGCACAAAAACACAGATCGTCACAAAAACAACTCAAAAACATATAAAAGACAAAATATAGACATGCATTTACAATTGGAAATGCAATTTAAGATAAAAAATACCCTTTTAACATCAGAGAAATTGCCATTTAATGTTATGTAGTGTTACAAAAATGTCCACAGAGAATATGTTTGTCTATTTTATTTGCTGCTTAAAGCTTTGAAAAATACATGCAAGGAGCAAAACAAGGCAGTGGTTCACATTGTAAAGGTGACACAATTTATTTAGCATTTTAACCACTCAAAGAACAACAGTATTCATTCACCCAGTTACATTTGAACAAAACACACACAATCACGCTAATCAGAGGGAAAATCAGGATTATTTTCCCTCAAGGGCATATTGACGTGACGAAGCTGGTTTCAAACCCGCAACTTCTGATTTGCAAGGCGGTGACTCTTCCCACCGAGCCATAGTGGTCCCACTGTCATCAACAAATATTAAGACTGCACTTCATAAAGATACAAGCTAAACACCATTTGATGGCGTGTCAAGGGGGAAAAAAAAGCTGTTCCCCTTCCAGCAGTAACTCACATGGTCGCGACCATTACTGAATGTCTGCTGTATAAAAAGGCTCCCAGCCAGAGAATCATTTAAAATTAACAAGAGAGATGATATCTTGTCGCAGCTACAAGGTCAAGACCGTAACATCATTTGTTTTGCCATCTTTCCCTTTAGCATGAATCACTTCATCCTCCCGGTCCTCTGCTCTGCAGCTCTGTCCTTCAAACACACACTGTCACACTGGTGTAATTGCATCATGACAGGGCCCATTCCTCTTCCCCATCAATCACTCCGACTGAGATGTGGGCTTCCTCTGAACATGACCACTGCAGCTCTCCCTCCCTTTCCCGCTTCCTGGTCTGCCATCAATGTTTAATGTTTATGGTGATAAATAACAGATTCGGTGTTCTGCCGCCTTCGTCCAAGCCTGGATTTCCTGGCCTGCTGCACAGTGCTTTGAGTGATATATTAGCCATGCTGGGTTTGTGACAGGTTTTTCTGTTTGTTCTGTTAGTTTACCTGTAAGTACCCTGTTTGTGTGCGGTGCTTTGTGCTCTTTGTACTGGAAACAGGCGAGTTGGTTATAAGTAATCATTTCAAGTTGTATGATAAAGATATAAATTGCATTTTTTTTATTGGGATTCTTTTTTGTAAACCAACACAACCCCACACCATCATACTGCCACCAACTTGCTTTTCAGGGTGACACATAGTTTTGGTTTCTCCCCACATACAGTCTTGTACAAGGGATGACAAAATGTTTGAAATTTGGTCATCCACAAAGTTCAGTGTATTTAATTTGCAAAGTATGTAACTATAATAATATCAAGGCACAGTCTTCAAATCAAAGTGCCCATTTCCATAAAATGTAGCAATAGAGTAACTACTCCCCTATATTTTGTCCTATGATTCTAATTGTATTCACAAAAAGATGCGAGCTGCATTATCAGCAAGGCATGTTAATGCAGAGAGGAAGAGAGCTAATGTTAGCCTGTTGCTACGTTCAAGATCCTCAGCATACTTAGTTATATAACATGCAATTAAGGAAAATAAATGCTAAAGAAAAACAGAGAATATTAGCAAACATATATTTAAGTATACGTTTATGATACATTGTAATATTTTCTGCATGATGCAGTCTTTATTGGAATAAATGACTAGCATTTTTCTTTTACCAATTTCGCCTGGTTGTTTTTTCTAAATTTATTGCAACTCATAGTAACTTGTAAAATGTTTCAGCCTAACCCAAAAGCCTGTGCTGGACTTTTTGCTCAGCTTACAAAACAGAATTAAACAATGTTTCTGCTTTTCAGTTAATCTGTTTTTGCATTGTGGATCTTTTGTTGCATCTCAAATCAGATCAGAGCTGCTGTAGGTTCACAGCCAGGATGTTCTATTCATAGCAACATGCAAAAAATGAGTCACTGGGAAGCTTTTCTTCATCTGCACCTGAAGAAAAACTGTACAGAGACAAGACTTGTTTCAGACTTTAAAAAAAGTGAAAAGAGAGCTAACAGAGCTACACAGATACAAAATATCCATCCATTCATCCATCCATCCATCCATCCATCCATCCATCCATCCATCCATCCATCCATCCATCCATCCATCCATCCATCCATCCATTTCCTGTACCCCCTTGTCCCTAGTGGGGTCAGGAGGGGTGCTGCCTGGTGACTATCTCCAGGTTGTAGAGGCAGGCTACAACCTGGACAGGTCAACAGTCTGTCGCAAGATACAAAATAACTAAATATAAAACTTTCCCTTTCTTGATGAGAATATGCATGTGGCTGTTCTGCAGTATGAAATTGCCCTTGACCAAAGCACTTTTTTGAAAACTAGAGTGGAGTTGCTCCCCTGGTGCGGCGCTGTGCCTGCACATTGCAACTAAATTGTTAGGACAGGTTAAATCCAAGAGGACAAATTTACCCACAGGGATGAATATATATTAACTTATAGATTCAAAACACATAAAAATGTTTCAAATGGACTCACAGACTTTGCTCTACGTTTGGCTTTACAACCCACAGTAATTGCTGCAATTTTTACACATTCAGTTAATGAAACTGTGCCAAATTGTTGCAGACTTGCATATAGAGATGTGTAAAAAAATAAGTTTAAAATAAATTGTGGTGCCCCGGAGATATCTACCCTGGTGTTTCAAAAAACTCCACAGTTCAAGGGAAATCTTTGGGAGAGAAATTGACTCACAGCAGTGCACATCCACCGCCCTGCAGAAGAGTGGATGTTAGGTGCTGTTTCATATTTTCATTCTTTATTTGATTCCAAACAAACATCAAGTGTGTGTTTTTGGTAAAAAAAAAAAAAAACAACAAAAAAACTCAAAGTCTCATTTGGCCAGAACACATTGAGGTAAAAGTCCAAGTAGCATTCAGAAGACTTAACAGGTTATGGTGGGACAGACTGAGATTTTCATCAAACGGTATGTAAGTTTCTAATGCAACAGTTCTTCAATGTTGGCTTTTGGCACAGCTTTTTGGCCTTGTAATTTTACATGCAAGCAAACTGTTTCTTATACAATAAATGCACATTTAAAACTTGTGTAAACATCAACTTTTAAATCCTGAAAGTCTATTTGTCTCATAAAATTATTTCGGATGATCTAAGGAATTGCATATTTATTTACCTTTGCAGGTCTACTGCTACAGACAACAACAAAGGCAAAAAAATATATAATTTCATTCATTAAAGGTCAAATATTCACTTTGCTTTGAAATTACTGTGTGTGAATTAGTTGTGTATTTGGCCGTTTTCTGTTGGGAATGCAATCAGGGGGAAAAAGAACAGATTAGCGCACACAAAGTTAATTACTGCAGGTCAAAAGATGTCACTTATTAGTCCTGAAAGTCAAAGTCATAGCTCATCTCCTTTCAGCAGCAGTGTTAATCCTTATTGAAAGCTGATGTGGTTTCTTTTGTGGTAAGTTGTAGCCCAAGCAGTGGCAGAAGGATTTACTTCCTCCCTGAGCTTTTAGTTCACGAGTGAAAAGAGGACACCTGCTGGGCTGAGTGGATGCTCTAGATTTAAATTCAACTTGTATTTTGGTAACTGATGGAGAAAAAGACATTTTCTGGTTGCAGGACTAATCCTTTGAGTCCATAGTAAATTTAAACCAAGTATAGCTGTATAGTGTGATTGCTGGTGTAGCAGAGAAATGCAACAAGTATGAAAATTCAGACATACCTGTGAACGTACAAGAAAAATAAACTATTGTACTCCAGTGTCTTTTTTCTTCTTTTCAACAAACATATTGAGATGTTATTTCTTTAGCGCCAATTAAAGACTATAATGTGTAGCTGATGTACATCTGAAAACAGGAAACCCAAGGCTGCTAGTGAATCATATTGTAATGAGAGCAGCTGCATTTCACTTTGTATGAGTTTATACTCACTCAACCTGCCTGAAAAATCAATCTGCAGAGAATATCTTTCCAGTCTGAATGTTTTCCTCACACACAGACATCTAAAGAAAAAAAAAAGTACAGGAAGAACAAATATGCCAAATGTCTTCATATATTAGTCAAAACTCTTACTGGTGTTTTATGTACATATACACCTAAGACTCATTATGAACCTTAAAATCAGATAACATTTGTTCTAGGGTTTAGTTTTGAACTGATAATTTTAGGATCTGAAGTGAGGCTTTGCTGAAAGGTTATAAGAAGTTAATATTTTTTCTGAAGTTTTTATGTTGTTTCCTTCAGTGGTTTTCAGTGCAGAATCACTACATGAAAGACGGGAAACAGGTTTTCCAAATGGTTTGGATCATTTGACACAGTGCAGTGTGAATGTGAACTGGACCAACTGAAACTTTGATAATGGCAGTTTTCATCACCAATTGAATCAAATATACTGGCCTATCAGTCTATTGAACCAGTTACATTGGATTTATTAAATATGATAAAAAGCCCAAAGAATAATCTAAAGCAGGTACAATTTTTGCGCAGTATTCCTTTAAGTATCATCTTTTTCTTCAAACATCATTTTGGAGCTGAATGCACATCCAATTTAGAGTTGAATCAAATCCCTTACACCATATTTTTTTCATTCATGAAACAACATACTCATTGCATACTTTGTAGTGAAGAAGTATCACAACCAAACAGCCTTAATGTGCATTTTCAGCGTTCTTTCTGTGACAAGGAAGAGAAGAGGGGAATATTATTTCACGTTCCTTTCAGTCTGTGGCATTGATAAATGGCAGCGGTCACGGAAACAGCACTCTCGCTTGTTCAAAAGAGTCAAACTGAAATACATGAACAATTGTAGCTCCCTCCTGAACTGAAAGCTGTGACATTTTCCTCCTTGCGAAGATCTAAAATGAAACCTTGAATCTTTAGTGTTTTCATTCATTTCCCTCAACAAATGGCCCCTCAGCTAAATGTTCCTCCTCCTGGGCTCTAATCTTTGTATAAGAATGAAACAATAGAAAAGTAGAAGGGGATCAATATTTTTCATTCACAGAGATGTACTGGAAGTAATTACGATGGCTGGATGTTGGAAGTCTAGCTTTCTTTGTTCCTCTGGCTATAGTGGAGAAATGAAGGCAGTGGCAGGAAGGAAAACGAAGCCCCCGTTAAAGGGGCTTCCTCTGTAATCTCACAGCTCATTATGATTTAAATAGGAAGAAAGGACCGCCTCTGCTGCAGTTCCAGTAGCGTTTGCCCACATGTTAACTGAGCGTGGCATTATCCCTTTATCTCCTGTCCCCGGCTCTGTTGCGTCGAGGTAGCTAACCCTCCAGGGGCGTAAGTTTGGGATGCATTCGTCAACAGTCTTCACCTTATCATCAGCACAGGTGTTTCGCTCTCCGGTTTGCCTCAGCAAGGTTCCAGCTTTAGCACTCCCCCATCTGTGGCTCCTGCTCCACTGGGTTTGAACCTTCAGAAGTATGGCAGACTGTGGCGTTTCAGAGCAGGTTAATGGACTTCTAACCTCTCATCACTGATTAGCATGATTAATCAGACACCGGAGCGCTGCCTGAAATCTCCTCCCCTCTTTCTCTTCCCCTCATATCACCGACTTTCTGTTCCTGCCAGATGGTATCAATGCAAAGCCGAGAGCAGAGGAAACTCAAAAGGTAGGGCTTCACATTTTCCAAAACAGAAAGAGCACAGCAGTTATCTCCTGCTGCTCTTTATAGGATCCGTGCACTATGTGGAGTGTTTCCCAGGGAGAGAGTGCAAATGACTCTTGACACTTCCTGGAACAGCACTTTTATGGCCAGTGGTGTATAAAAGCACAGGGATAAAAAGGGTCGAAACGTTTAGAAACAAAAGTGTCTTGAAATAAGTTTTTCTTCCGTTTACAAAATTTACCAAATAAAATATGTTCCATACAAAAGAAAACGAAAAAAGCAATGTAGGCTGAGGCTACTTGTATCAAGTAGTCAAAATGGAAAACTGAACGATTGGTATTTTTCTTCTGTATTTAATCTGAAATCATTATCTACATTGGTGATAACTAAAAATACCAAGCCATAAACCAAACTGGATGTGACTATCTATATGTGTCTCAGACAAAGTGTTTGCTCCTGCATGATACACTAAAGCCAATAGAATGGATGTTTTTGGACAGTAATCCTGAACTGAGTGACCCAATCAAAATCACGAGAGCCTCAGTCAAAGCCCTGAAAACCCTAAAGCCACCAGCTGGTGTTATTAGCTAGAAATGTCAAGGTGAACCCCAAATCTTAAAGATGGGTATGCAAAGTCTGAGGTCTGTCACTGGAGAAAATAGTTTCACTGCCACATCTGTTCTGATGATGGCAAAGATTGCAACAAATCAGCACCGAGATGGCAGACTTCCATCGTGTTTCCTGTCAGGGGAAAGTGTCAGTGAGAAACATAACCTGTAATGTGTTCAGAGAGACGGTAATTTTGAAGAAGTACGAGCAATTTCCAGGCAAAAACAGATAAACTCTTTGGGACTTTGAAACACATTTCTTACTCTGGGTCTCTGTGTTCTGAAACCCTAAATGCATGATGAAATCTGCATTCCATTAATCCACTATTTTTTAAGGGTGAGCTCAGATACAGCAGGGAGATAAGAAAATTAGTCTCAGCTGCAGCTCTCCTCGACCTCCACCCAGGTCCCATGGGGATTCTCATTTTAAATTCAAAGACAAAATAATTAGAAGTCGATTAGTTGAGGGCAGCCCTGTGTTGAATCAGATTAAAAAACTGTGTAAGGACACACTTTACACATCTTAAGAATGTAGACTTCATGTTTTGTGGACTTCATTGAGTTGAACGAAGTCGGTAGGTATTAATTCTGCTTCAGCTATTCACTTCATCTTCCTCAAAACATTGTTAAGAATATTCATGTATTTTATTTAGTGGAACAGTAATGTGCTTGTAAATTGGTAGATAATGTTTTTGAATGGGAAACAAGCATTATAAGAATGTGGTGGATTTTTAAAATGAACAAATGAACCAATGTTTACAATCAAAGAAAAAAACTCAAATATATTTAAAGTCCCATCCAGTAACATTGTTTAATATTTTGGGTGATATGGGTAATCTCCCAGGGCAGCATCTCAGCAGGGGGTGCAAAGCTTTCTGTTGGTTACAAGAATATCTAGCAAATGTGTGGATTACTTAGTTATATTTTAATAATATTGATTTACTCTGAAGTTCATTTTTCAGTCATTGATTTTTCTTTTTTGATGTATTAGATTAGCTGAAATTTAAAGTAGAACATGAGTTTTATTAGAGTCTCCATTACCTAAATTTCTCTATTAAACATCATTTTCAAGTCGTGTGGAATTTTCAGATTTTCCAACAAACTGAATTTTGGGTTTTCATAAGCTGTAACCTATTATTATTATTATTACAATTATCAAAGTTAAAACACTTGAAATGAATCCCACTGACTCAAATGTATTTATCATGAGGTAAGTTAGAATATTATTGAAAAGTTAATTTATTTCACTAACTCATGTCACTAAATAAATTATAGAGATGAATTAAACACACAGTTTCTGACAACTATGAAGACTGTCCAGTGTCCCAGTTTCTTTCCATGGTAAAAAATGCCGAGATTAAACCAGATTTTTGTGTTAAGAATACGATCTGCACTCCTGTGCAACACAACAGGATAAAGTGTGAAGGTCAGACATGAAGCTGCATCGGATTAATCTCGAACAAATCCTACCATCCTACCAAACAACTCCTCTGAAATGCATCAGGGTCATCGTTATTTACTCATCTCTTCAACAATGTGAACTATTAGGTTTAACAGGGAAACATTTCAGAAATTGATGTAGATGGAAAGGACTGGCCTAATCCAATTGACGTTTCAGAACATTACAGTGAAACTCCCTTATCTGATCAAGTCTAAGATTAACATTAGAAGCCAACATCTGTATGGTCTCCATAACTAACGTCACCCACCCTGTTCCTCTTTTAGATTCTGTCAATAAAATTTAGTTTTATTCTTTTTAATATTTTTCAACTGAGATGGTTACATATAAAAACATTCACAAATAGGAAACTCTTTTGTTTGTTTGTTTTCACTGCCTCGCTAGAAAGCTCTAAAATCTAACTGGACATGCTAACTTGTTGGCAGCTAACATCCCCTTGTTCAGGAAGCAAAGCAGTACATACATTTCATAATCTGCCTGTTATGAATTGTTATGAAGTAATATTAATTTTAACAATGCGAAAAATTTCAATTAACATAGATAAATAATAAAACAAGAAGACATGACTATAAAATTTCTAGCAATAAAATGTAATTTCAGTTGAGGAATAATTTAGAGGACAAAACTTGGAAGACTTAAATAGCACACAGATGTATTAAATCAGGTGACAATCTTGAAGGTGGTTGGTTCTGTTTGAGCCTCAAATATTTAATTTAACCTGCGTCTTAACTGTAAAGGTGAGAGCCAACCGCTTAGTGAGATCAAAGGGACTGTTTGAGGCCTTCAGAAAGACAATTGTGGCAGCTTTTGAGTCTGGTAAAGGAGTTGAAGAAGTCCCAAAAGAATTTAACACCCTCTGTTCCACCATACAAAAAGCAAAAAATTAAAATCTGCAATTAAATAACATTTGAGGACAATTGCCAACATGGCGGTCTCATCATCTATTAAAGTTCACCTCAAGGGAGGCTAAGACAACCCAAAATGTGATTGTAAGACCTGCTGCAGGCACTTGCTAATGGCTGTGCAGAAGTTCATGGTTGGACACAGAAAGAGATCTTATAAGTTTAACTCCATGGTTGTTGTGGGTGTATGAAACCTCAGGGACTCTGTTCTTTCAGTGGCTACAAAAAACTGCTTCAATTAAGTTATTTCAGTTCAAGGGCATAACATCAGCTAATAGGGGGTAGTTTCCAAACACTTCACACAGTAAGAATACACAGTTATGTTTATATATTTCATTCAGTGAGTAAAGCAAGGCACATCTTTGTGATTACTAGAAATTTAATCATTTTCTCTTGCAGGGATACATGAAAAATAGGATTAGACATTAATTTATGATGATTTTCACTTGAAATAACTGAATACTTAATGGTTGTCCTAATTTTTTCACATCTGTAGATCCTACAAACAAAGCACAATTTTGTTTTGTAAGATAACCTGAAATGAAATAAATTTTACTTAGCTTGTTCAAGATTTGCTGTGAACAATAAAAGGCTTATTTTAATTATTTGTAAAAACCACATTCTCAACCAAGGGGTTCACACAAAAGCTACTGACTAAATCTTTAGATTATCATAAATGCCTTTGAAACAAAAAACAATGCAGGTTCAATGACAAATAAGAATGGCATGTAATGTGAAACTCTCTCTGCATAAGAGAACATGTTAATCAAACAGAGCCAGACTATCTGCTGCATAAAACAATATATTTAAAAGGAATAAATTGATGTTATTCTTGTGCTTTCATCAGTTTTATAGTGTTGCATCACTTCAGTGTTGGTCTATAAGCCTGGGAACCTCAGCATTGCTGCCACACGTTCACCATGTTGCTCCACTTTCAACATGTCCAACATAGAGGCAGATTTAACCATTTATGCACAGCATTTAAAATCAGCCCAGTTTTAAAGGCCCGTTGCCATGTCAGAGTTTTATATCCCTGCATAGACCCTGAACTGATGAGTGGTGACTGCAGACTGCAACAGGAAGTCTTCAGCATTTCCCCAAGGCTCTTAATGGGTTGAGCTCTGAACTCCATGGGGACCAGTTAATGTGTGAAAATGATGCTTTATGTGTCTTGAGCCACTCTTTTACCCTCCTCTCACTGTATTTGAGGCTTATAAATCCTGCCATTCTCACCTTGGAATATTGCATACTGATACTGGTACAAACGCATCTCTTAAATAAATCACGACCTGTGTCTTTTAACTTTATTTCCCACATACTCATGAGCCATTTTTAGTAGTCGACCTCTTTCCTCAGTATGAGTAACTCTTATTTGGTGTGACTGTTCTGAATATTAAACAGGCCAAACCTTTTCTGCTGTATGATCTTCATACTGAAGGGCAGCAGGCATATGCTTTAAAACCTCAGCTTTTGGAAAAGTAGGAGAAAATATGATTTGACTTCTGTTAAGATGTTATGTTCTTAAAACATAACATCTTAAACACGTCTATGGAACTCTAATCTGTATCCACCTTGGATTAATTTAAATGAGTTGAAAAACGTGTTATATTTAACATTAATTTTCCCAGAAAACATCTTTTTTCTTTTTCTTTTTAAAAATTCTCTTTGTCTTTCTGTCTCATGCTGTTTTTATTTTAATTATGTAAAGCACTTCGAAATGCTTTGCTGCTGAAATACAAATAAAATTTGACTGACTGATTGATCACATCGACAATATGAGGTTTATGTGTATAGCCCTTTATGATTATGAGGTGGAATGAAAAACTAATGTTTATTGTTGTATGATTTCACTAATAAATATATGTAAAGTGTACCGTCTTGCATTTTGTTTCCAAAACCGATTTACTTTGAAACCACTAAGTAAAATGCAGTGCAATCAACTCCCTTCAGAAGATCCCTAATTGGTTAAAAGAGTCCATCTCTACGTAATTTAATCTAAATTTACACACAGTTGTTTTGTGAAGGACTCAGAAAACATCAGGGAACAAACAGCATCGTGAAGAAAAATGACCAAACCTCAGGTCAGCAATAAAATTGCAACCAATGTTAGGGCGGAGTTTGTCGATTTGAAATCGTTAAAAGCCACAACTCATTTCCCTCACACCTCACAACGTTATAACTTAAAGTGCTAATAAATTATATTAGAGGGTTAGGTTTTAATTTAACAAAATGTGAAAAGGTTAAATGGGATGTAAATACATCTGCAAAATACATGTAGTTCTAAAAGAACCACAGCATCAGAAGGAAAAACCTTCATTTGTTTATAAAAAAAATTGCTTAAACATAGATTTTGATAGTCTAGATGCTTTGTACGAGGCTGTGTTACTCAGAGGTTGGTAATCCATGTATCTGCACTCTACCTGGCTTTGATGTGCCTTTGAAAGAAGCTTCAAAGTTCAGGGAGACTTCGCTCCGGTTTGCACTGATGTCTTACACAGGGTGAAAGTATGTATCAGCAAAGCACATGATATGAAGTCTTTCTCTGTGGGGCAGAAGCAGCTGTGCGGCACTGACGGCCACCGAGTTAAAAGCCGTGTACGCTCTCAACAAATGACCCATGTGCTGCTATAAATGAGAAATAACTCAAGCACTGCTTGGCTTTATTTCCGTTCAAGGTCACTGGAGACTGGAGTCTATCTGCTCCAGCCAACACAGGCGTGTCGGAGCCTCACAAACATTAATGCATGCATGGCGAATGGGGAACTTTATCTCCAGGTTCCAAACACATGATTCATGTGATCTCCTTCACCACATCTATTTCAGGGTTTGGGGGTTAGACCGAGGTTTTTATTCCACGTTCTAGATTATAGTTGTGTTGTGAGATTTTATGTCCCTTTTTTTTATTTACCTCACAAAGCAGATGTAGTGCCATAAAAATACAGTGAAAGTATCCAAATCCTCAATCCACAAAGAAAATCCCCCAGCCTGTATGCAGGCGTTTCTGTCACAGCGGGAGCTTCCCAAATGAGCAGTTGCAATGCAGCACTTTGTCAGAGCCTTTGTTGAATGTAAAGGGGCAGTTCAGACTTTGTGAAATAGGGTTTTTTCAAGAGTTGAAATGTGACCGTGGAGGCAAGCTTTAAGAACATTTGCATGTTTCTTATCCAATCCTGAAAAGGTAATGTTTTTTTCCCACCAGATTAATTAAAAAATATTACAGTTTAGACATTTTTTTAATCTCAACATGTTTGAGTCAAATGTTTAAAGTCACAGTGTCTCAGGAATATAATCCCTGGTCTGTGATTAGTCAATATGGGCTGCTTAGCCTAACGCTTTAAGTATTGTGTAACATCCAAACTTTTTAAACCAGCGGTTAAATGTGGGGCGCAGTCTAAGTAAGAATACTTAAAAAAACCTCATAACAAATTGAACAAATACAAACAATTAGTAAAATGCATAGTCCCCAAATGTCTGATATTTAAGGAAAGAAATTAATGGTTTTTTTTAAAGAATATCTTTTGAATGGTGCACGTTTTTGTTAATAAGTACTTGTAAGTTAATTATATTAACTTACAAGTTAATTTGTTATCGATAACGCAGAGAAATAATGCTATCCTAGTTGTTTGTTTATGTGGACTGTTTATGTCAACTTACTATTTCTCAAGTCTCACTGGAGACTAAAATAAATGCCTGGAGCGCTGTGTGGTGTACATAGATGGTATGAAAGTCACACACCAATACGTCAGAGAACATGTGTGACTATGTTGAAAATTTGAAATCAGCCATACCTTCTGTGGAGGAATCAGGATATGCATTTTCTGGCAAAGGAGATTTGGAGCCTGTCGGTATTTACCTCCCATATCCTACATAATCGGATTATTTGGTTTTACACATTCATTATGTAACAACAAAGAATCAAAAAGCAGAAATCATTAAAAAGAAAAATCAGAGTTTGATTTGTGTAGACATTCTCCTCACCTGACGGGTGAAGCTGCATAAATACAAAAATAAAATACACAATGCAAAAATATTCTGTGTCGGCTGATGGGCTCTTGACAGTCCTGGTTGCAGCTGACACTGGTAATCTGAAAAGGACAAAATTCAAATGGTTAAATTACTACATTTTTGATTTAGATCCTTTTCCCATCTTCTTCTTTGGTGGCTTTTTTATCATTAATGTTTGGCCTTTTAATTTTTTTATCTGTTAAGGACCTAATTAATCTTTTTAAGGTAAGTGTTCTGAAACCTTTTGAACCATTTAGCTAAATATATTTGTTATCACTATCACTATATCTGACAACAAATGGGTTGTCCCACTTTAGAAGCTCCCTCAGGTATGAAGATGAATTGAAATAGAGTCCTGCTTCTCTTGGCCACTATCTACAGAGCAAATTTACCTTTCTACAACTCACACAAAGTACGATATTGGGGGGAGAGGGGGGATGTAAAAACCTCAAAAACCTCAATGTTGGAGAAGTGCAGAATTTCACTTCAACATTTAGACACAGGCTACACATCAGCCAGTTTGGGTTTTAACTGGACCCTGTGACTATGATTGGATGAAAGTGACATCCTTCTGTTCTTCCAACACCTGTGTGGGAGTTCTCTGTATCTGAACAGAACATTTTGCCTGCATTGTATTCAACGACTATTATGTACAAATGCTGCAATGGGAGCGACCTTGTGAAGACTTGCCCAGATTTCTGGTACTGTGTTCTTGTGTGGTGTGAAATGAAAGAACTTTGTTCTTCTTACTGTCAGTAAATGAGGACACTTTTCTGTTTATTTATTGGCCTTGAAATTAAGCTCTTCTTCCACTTGAGTGGAACTGTGAATACATTTGGTAGAACATGTAGCTCTGCAGGTAATTTTCTCTTCCAAAGGGCCTGGAAACTTTGCTACAGTGCATGACATCATGATCACTTAAAATAAAAAACTGCTGGGAAAGTGAGAATGGGAAATCACCGGCTCACTTAGCAGGACCAGGAGCCAAACCAGTGAGCTAAATCAACTCTGAGATGTTTTAGATTATTCAGAGAGAAACTGTCAGATTCTCCTCTTTGCTGTGCGGATGCTTAAAAATGATAGAGCTCAGTTACTAATTAGTGAGACTTTAATAATGGGCAAGAACTTGATTAATAATCAGATAAGGTATTTTAGCAATTTGAATTGAATTGCTAAGGGTTGTAAAGGATACAACGATTAGGAGTGACAATATCGACTGTGCTGTTAATTTTGTTCAAAACCACTATTTCATTAACACAAGTTAATGAATACAAAATTAATACAAGTGAAACATTGATTTTCTCAGTTTTTAAGCATAATGCTATCATACAGCAATAAAAGAATCCTCTTAAATTTTACTTTTTTAACTAGGGTACCTGTCAATGTGGAGGATGTTGTAAGTATAAAGTATTTTACAAGCAAGTAAGGCCACTGCGCTCTGCTTGTAAAACACAACAGTGTTCAAGCATTGCATCGGGGAAGGACGATTAATTTTACTTTTTGATATTAATGTTCTATGAAATAGAAAAAGCCTGATATTTTGCCAGACCAGGGTATTTGTGTGATTCTTTTCACCCTCCCTCAGGTTTCTACATGATAAACCATTGTCTGTTTTATGTGACACTGTGTCTTTTTTACTCTCTCTTTCCTGTCGCAAACTCATTTATGTCTGTATGAGCTGATGTGCAAGTCAATGTGCTCCTCTCTGATAAATTGGATTTGGCAAAGGGACACTGTGCTCTGCTTTCAGGGAGCTGATGAAGCTCAAGAAAAGATAATCATACATTTCCAGCACAATCTGAATCACTGTGTTTGTGGAGAGCTGCAGGCCAGACAAGAGCTTAACCACTGAACTGGACTTTAGCTTTAAATTGTTTTCCTAATGTCAGGTTTTGTTGTTTCAAGGATTTTTTAAAAAGCTTTGTCTTTTTGCAAAAGGGTTGCACTCAAAACTGCCGTCGTGAACTGGCACCTATTAATCTCATCTGATCATAAACCTGTTGTCTGAAGCTGCCAATGCAACACATTCTCACTCCCAACTCGTCACATATTGACGCTTGGGCAGGTACCCTCCGCGGGCGTCTATTCTATTTTTTTAAAAACCTTTATTTACAATTTATGTGCTAGTTTGAACAGGATATTAAGAATATTTACTACAAATACACGTCAGACGTATC
>CAEGAF010010533.1:0-16057 GCA_903067075.1 Micropoecilia bifurca
CCTCCATGTCTTTTTGCTGCCGTGAGCCTCGATGTAGCCAAACTCCGTCATTGTTTTTATGTCGTATTAGCTTCGTGATGTCAACGCATTTTGACATGCTTTAATTTAAAACACGCAAACCTCCTCATTCACTCAGTGCATTATAGTTACACATCGCTTAGCATTTGTTGCTGCGCATTTGCGCAGAGTGAAGGAAAGAGGAGACCAGCTGGACAGACAGGCTGGGAAATGAGATGCAGGTGATCGGTATCGGTAACAGAGCCTATGATCGGCCGATCCCGATCATCACCGATTTCACGAAAATCGGCCGATTATGATCGGTGACCGATCGATCGGCACACCTCTAATATTTATCTAAGGTTTCATTTCCTATTTTCTCTGCACACTTTCTCCGTTCAGACTTTTCCAGACTATTTTCCAAAACTGTTTTCCAGTCCTTCATTGTGATTTTAAGTTCCAAATACTAAAGCCCACAATAAATTTATGGCAGATGAAGCTGTAAATATGGAACAGGAATGGGAAAGAAGGAATATTTACTGTAAATATAAAGGAATTGTAATAGTTTTTACAATCTCCTTAGACCTGTTTTCTACCTGATGCATTTCAATCATTGGATCTTGTCTTAAACCGATTTACAACCTTTTCATGACCACGGGATGTGTCTTTTGACATAGTTGTGCAAAATCCACCTTTTTTGAGCTCTTGCTATAAAGTCATTCCCTCATCACACACCCGTAACGATGCTGTGACTCGCTCATGCATGTTTGAGAAATCCTTAAATCTCCATTGGCAGACAGTCAGGGGTGCTTTAACGCCTGCTCACTCAAAGCACCACCCATTTTACCCAAAGCTCCACCTTGGAACTGCAGCCCCCAGTCAAACTTGTGCCCCTCCTCTTCATAAAGAGGAATGAAAGATTTAAAAATTACAGATGACTCATCTGTTTCCTTGGCTGCTTACCTGTTAGAAACCTTTTTTTTTGTTTCTAAGTGATCTAACAAAAACCAACAATATGTGACGGTGTTACAACCAATATTCACATCAAAAAGCTTTGATTGTTTACGTATAGTGAAGGAACCATTTACATGAACAATTAATTAATTGTGAGTGTGTATTAGAAATGTAAATGTTGCCTGGTGGTGGTGGTCACAGGCAATCTCAATGTTTTTCTTAAATTCAAATTCAACCATACTTCATAGATCCCGAAGGGAAATTAAATGTTGTTAGTCATATTGATTTAAGACTCTTCAGTAAGTTATAGCAGGTGTTATTGCTATTTTGACATCTTTCACTTGACTAGCAAGTGAAATGCTGCCATGGTTCAACATGTGAGGTATTTCCTGTTTGGCAGTCGATTATATACAGCAGTGATGTCAGTGGAATCCCAAGCGCTACTATAAATTCAGCTTGATCGGTCGATTTCAGGGAGCGAAGCCCAATGGCATCATATTATCTTATAGGAAAGCTGCAGTTGTATCGATGACCAAATTTGGTTTCCCTGAGATTAACATATCAGGTTTAGGGAATTCAAACAATTCCTGTTATTTTACCACTCTTTCAGGATGAGATACTTTGGTAACACTTTATTTGAAGGGGTGTGCATAAGACTGACATAACATTGTCATAAACATGACATGACACCTAAAGAAGTCTTTATGAATGTTTGGCAGTTGTCACGATGTGTCATTTGGTAAATAATGATACTTTTAATGCAAAGTTGCTCTAAAAGTTGCATTGAAAGTCCATTAAAAATGCCAACTTTGCATGATTTTGTAAATTCTGATAATTTAATGCAATGTTGGGATTTTTAATGGACTTTCAATGCAACCTTTAGAGCAACTTTGCATTAAAAGTGTCATTATTTACTGAATGACACTTCTTGACAACTGTCATAAACATTCACAAAGACTTCTTTATGTTCATGACAGGTGTTAGGTCATGTTTATGACAGTCTCATGTCAGCCTTATGCACACCCCTTCAAATAAAGTGTTACCAATACTTTTAACACAGGTGGTATTTGCCTTCAATTATGATGGGGTATAGATTGCGATCTCAAAAAATGGTCTTGCAAGCCTTAAATTGACCTAAAACTTGCACAAAACGGTGCATATAAACTTTTATTTTGGAGACAAAAGGAAGAGATACGACTTCTCCGAATAATGGGAGGAACCTGATTATCTGTGGTGTTCTCATTATTCTATTCACGAAAGAGGAAAAAGAGAACGAGAAGAAAGATTTTGAGATAGAAAAGTACTGAGCTTCAGATTTTCACAAATCCCACATATGGGAGTCCTTCCAGACCTCATGTTCCTCTGCTGATTAAATCCAACACACACACACACACACACACACACACACACACACACACACACACACACACACACACACACACACACACACACATGCAATCTCCACAGGAACACACACACACTTAAAATACAGAAATGTAAACTGCACCCCCTCTTAAACTGTATTGCTAGAGCTGAATTATGACAGAAGCTGTCATGTTGTGTTTCAGGTGGTGCAAACTCGAGCTCAGTAGGCTTCCTGCAGCCCTCTAACAAGACATAGCTTTTAGTTTAGAGTGTCTGAGCCCTGCTTGGCTTCTGTGCATTATGCTTGGATGATGAATGTGTTCTCTGTCACCGTGTGCTGCTTCTGAGGCTTCATAAAAGCCAATAAGTGCCAGGGCCATGACTATTTGATGATCAGAGAATCTATAAATCCCTCTGATTTCCGCACAGTGTGTATTTGCAATGATAGAGTACAGAGTCACATTTTATCTTATTTTCCTAAAACTGCTTTCCGACTTTGGCCCCTGACTCTGTCTACCCTTTGGCTGTCCTCTGCCTCCTGTTGCTCCTCACGACACGATGCGGCGCGGCTCCTCTCACGCTCCACACCTCCGTTCCTCCTCGCCTCCTCTGCATTTCTGATTTCAAGTCTGATTCTACGCTCGTCCAAACGCATTTGCCTTTCTGCCTTTACCCTTGGCTCGCAGTCGTGTCCCTCCTCATCCCCAGCTCTTCTCCTCTCCTCGGGAGCCTGTATCCTAGGTTACATAATGTGTATTAGCGCGATGTAGGGGGAGGCGGCGGGGTGGGAGGCAACGGTGAAGGCAAGGAAGTGAAATGGGTTGAAGAAGGGAAGAAGATGCGGTGTTTGTCTCTTGACAAATGAGATTTTCAGACTTCATTTTCTTGGTAAATGGTCATGGGTTGCTGTTTGTGTGTACCTGGAGTGTCTGTGGATGTTAATTTGCTTCCTTCCTTCTTTAGGATTGGGATCCTTTTTCTTTCTTCTGTAAATCGCTCCTCTTTCTTAGCTCTGCATGTCATATTTTTAAGAGGATGAAGTCTTTTCTGCAAGACTAGCTCATTTTTTTTATTTTCAGGAGTTGACATTTGGGTTGCCTGTCCACTCCTCTTTTCCTCTTCCCCCTCTTTATCTCCCTCTTTCTCATCCCCTGCTCATCTCAATCATGATTACACTTTGCCTCGCTGACCTGCAATGATGTAACTACACTTTGGCAGCAGACTTCACCCTCGCCTAGCGCTGTATTGTCCCATCTTTCAGAGCACTCACTCCTCTCCATCTCTGCCTCCCACTCTTCTCTCTCAGGACCATTTTTTTCAAGTCTTAATCTCGTCTGCAATTTATTTCCCAGCAATAGGTTGACATGAGTGGGGCGAATGAGATTGGAATGGGCGGGAGAGGAATGTAGAAAAGTTCCCACATGATTTGATGCTCCTACTGTATTACAATAAAACACAACATTGTGTTTTTCTAATAACTGGAAAGGTTATTACAATACCAGCGTCTGAGCACAGGGTTCAGACCCTGAATCCTGTTTTAAACACCTTGTGATGTAATCCAGAACAGGGACTGCTACTGTGTCATTCCACGCTGTAAATAAAAGTACATTTTATGGTAGGAATAGTTATTTGTGTGAGCATTTATTTATTTCTCTCTTGTTTCTGGGGTGCATTAAAAAAATATTTTTTGGGTGTGCTGCTTTAATAAGGCAGCTGAAATAATCATTTACTGCAAAATTTTAAATGACATTTTATTATTTGTAGCCTGTTGCTATGGGATAGATATCTTTGTATTTATGATAATGCAATGAATATTACAACACTGTAGCAGTGTTACTTGACAAAATTACAATTTTGACCTTTTTATGTTGCTAAGCCCTTACTTGTCATTTTCATACAGATAAATTCACATCTGTATATGTAATAGGTTATTTAGTGTTCTATCGTCATGTTTCTATACATATTTTGACATTGTTATGCAATTTATTTTGTTTGGTTAGTTCTTGCTACAGGGTTCTTTGGTCAAATGGTTCTTAGGCAGCTGAATTTTTCCTGTTGGTTCAGGGGGGTTAGTTACACGTCAAGTTTCAGTATCCTGGTTGGTAAAGACGTTTACATTCCCTTTGATTGCTTGAAGCTTTGTAATTTTACTCCTCAGCAGCCTGAGAAACCCAATCCAGAGACGGTCCTGGGTTACATTCGGCGCATCGGCCTCTCGAGTCAGGAAATTAAGCTTCGTGTTATTGCAGGATTCTGGTGTGGAAACCTCCCACCGCGACTCGGTGGCATGACATCATTGTCTGATTACACATACTAGCCTAGAGTGCAGTTTACCTTTGACTCTTACTATCAGGCTGGCTAGATTGCCAGACAGCTGTTTCTCTGGAGTCTTTGTCATAATTCATGAATGGCTGTTTGAGAGCAGTGGAAAAAAAAAAAAATCTGCCAGTTCCGATTTTAATCTACATTTCAATCCAGTATTACTCTGGTTGCTCGTGGGTATTAGGTTGATATTTTTGTTAGCATTTTTTTGATGGCAGTATAATTCAGTGTGTGTGTTTGTGTGTACAGAAAGGGAGAGAAGGTACAGTGATTTGACAAGACCAGGGTATTAAAAGGTAAAGCTTTAATCCAGATAGATGTACTCTCTCTCTTTTTCTCTTTCTCTATTATGTCTTTCCTTCTATATCAAGCAGAAAGAGTTTTGTTTTTAAATCTTGTGTTTTTGTGGAGATCTGAGTATGGGTAGTATTAACTACAACATCAATAGAAACTATAAAATGCGATAACAGAGGTGAGAGCAAACATGTGTCTCAACATGTGCTAAAAGCCAAAGAATAAAAATGTCTCTTAAGACAAGTTACAAGTCGATAATAAAGGGGCACTTCTAATATGTAATCGTTCCAAAACAACAAAAAAACATTCCTGTTATCTGGCTCTGTGACTAAATATCTTAGTAAATAGACAAGAGCAAAATCTGATGGTGCTGTGCTTGTGTGATCCTTTGTTGGCATTCTGCTAACAGTTTAACAAGTTATTAGCTATTTATTTAGGCAGGCTATCTGCTCTTGGAGCCAACCATCAGTTGATATACTAATTGATATTTGATACTTGTAAAGATTTCTGAAAAGGCTAGTTTGTTTTTGGAGAAATATAAAACACAGACCGTGTTCAGTAACTGCAGGGAGGGCAGCACTGCCTTGCTCTCGAGTCAGTGGAGAAAAATCTAGTCACTGCAGCACTATCACTAGTTTTCCACTAGAAATAAACATACCGGTCGCGAATTGCAGAGCTTAAACCCTTAGGGATTTTGGAAACCATAACTTTGCAGTACTAGTGCAGGATGACTTGTTTAAGGATTTGATTTTTCTGTCTTTTCATCAGAAAACCATTGGTAACACAAAAAAAAATGTGTTGGTGTGTGAAATATTATTTATGCTGCTGATAGTAGTTTGGTTTTTGTGCCAAACTACTATGCCAGACTCGATGCTTAACCTGGCGCTGCTGGTGTGTGTGTGTGTTTGTATGTGTTTTGGGACCTGTCTTGTCTCTCTCATCAAGCATGCTGTTGGAGTAGAGCTGCAGCAGAGATGCCTAATAGAGAAAGCAGCAGAGAGAAGAGAGAGATGGAGAACGACTGTGACGACGTCATACCACACGCTCTCATCTGTGCCCCCTTCTTTATCTTTGCACTTGCCAATTATGCCTTTTCACATTTATCTATCTCAGCCTGCTCCCCTTCCGCATCTCTTCCCTTTCACTCGGTACGCCACCCCCTAAATTCCCCCGCTCTCATCCTCATTCATTTCTCCAGCCATTCACATCCCAAGCTCTCTCATTTCCACCAAATTGAATGTCATTCATACCGCCCTTTCAGACTCCTGCAGCCTGTAAAACAGATATTCGGGGTTTCAGCAGCCATCCCCTTGCTGCAGATAGCCACATCACAGATATCACCACTGTGACAGACACAGCCTTGCTTTGAGTTTCTGTTAGCATAGCCATATTTGGACTTCCTCCTTGCCAACTGGGTAGCATCAGTGTTTGCTAAGCTGGTGGACATCGGATGCCGTTTGTACACTGTGGGGCCATTTGGGAAATACTCGCATTACAACTGTTTCACACTTATCCTCTCTGGTTGTCTTGTCCATTTTCTCGCCTCCTCCACTTCATCTTTCCCATTTTCCTCGTGGACGAGAACGGCCAGATCCTTTTGGGCAGAATGTGATCGTGATTCAATATAAACCGATCGCTGCTCATGTCCAAATGTGGGTTTGTTGTGGTGCGCAGACAGTGTCTTTTCCAACTTTCTCCGATGCACTGATTGAGAATCACTGAAAAGCAGACGGATCTGAATCACAAGCACCAACAGAGTCACACCTTCTCAGTAGAGTATCAGACGAGCAGCTGGATGAGTGCAGCGGAGAGTAACGTTGACTCACTGGCATATTGCATGTGGCAGCAGACCAGAGGAGGGGACGGAGCTCGCTTCATTAATCACCATCTTCATCCACCAGCCTGTCTTACAGGCTGACTCACTCTTCATTAGCAGCTTCAATGCTGTCAGCGGCTCATCAAAGCCCCGACTACAAACCACACTGTCATGTTGGTGCAAACTGCCGTAACTATTTTCAGTTTAATTGAGTTTGTCTGCAATATATACTTTAAAAAAAAAAGAAAAAAAAAAGCTGATTCAGTACAATCATGCGTACGCATTCAAAGTGAACTTCACACATTTCAATTCGGTTCGGTCTATTTTCTAAATAAGTAAAAAAAAAAAATAATAATAAAAATTATTTCTACCTAGAAACAAGTCAGAGACTTTTCTCCTGGCTCTGTGTGTTGATTGTCTTTGTATCCTAAAATTGACTTGCACTAATGCAGATTCAAAAAGTTTAACATAAATGGGACTCTAGATAAAGTCTTTCACTGCATTTTTTTTTTCCAACTACAATGAGTGGCATTTATATGCGGGCATGCGTTCTCTGATGACCCTAAATTAGAGGGATTGTCTTCAGAAATAATATATTTAGTAAATAGGGTTCAACTATTTCATCTCAGTATGGATGCACCCCTCTGTAAAAAATGTTACGGTAGGTTTTCTGCACTTTAAATCACTCAAGACGGACGATTCCTGTCGTGAAACAAGGTGGATGCAGCATCTGTAGATTAGAACGCAGCACCACTCAGTGTTTTCTTAATCTCCCTAGGATAAAGTTCCTTAGGTGCAGCATGACGATGGATATACAGTTTTCCTCTAACGGTATGTTGTCTGCCATTAACAATTTGACTTCACCTCCCATAAAACTCTGTCACACAACCCCTAATTTCTACATTGCATTAAGACACAATGACACTGCAGGAAGACATGCAATTTCCTCCTACTGGATCATTATGCTGCGTCAGCCAGAAAGCTCCCACAGTGGACTGGCCCCCTTAGAACCTGATCCATAGTGCATAATTACGCCAAGGTCAGGAAAGGCAGCCATTTGCATATTGATGCAGGCACCTTGAACTGACAAACGTGCCTGCCAACCAGGCAGAAAATTAACCAGTCAAGTCAAGTTTGTATCTTTGTGTGTGCGCGCGCGCGTGCGTGCGTGCGTGCGTGCGTGCGTGCGTGCGTGCGTGCGTGCGTGCGTGCGTGCGTGTGTGTGTGTGTGTGTGCACACCTTTTAAAGTTACTGCCTGCACCTTTTCTGCTGTTTCATTTTTGCCACAGACGTAAGTCTTAGTAGGTGGCTAATTGAAAATGCCTGTACTGCTGTGACTCTCTCTGTCTTTGTGTGTCTGTTTTTATGTATTTGGGTCTTTTTTCATGGCTTGAGCCAGACGATGCACCAACATCAGCCGCTTTTGTTGTGGCTTTAGTTAAACATGACCTTTCTTACTGTTATTGGGGTGGATATTAGATCCCATTACTAAGTTCATCTTGTGCAAATTGTGGTGAATTGTACAAGGAACCTTAGGTCAATCTTGATTGAAAGAAGTGGGAAATAACATATTTATTACTAAACTATTTTGACTCCTGTCAGTGGTTCTCTCTAATGTGTGTGTGCTGTTTGTTTGTCTACAGTTATTTGAAATGGAATAATCGTGTCCTCTTGAGTCTGATATTTTGCCTCCCCTCCCCCCACACATACGCACACACTCCAACACTTTATTGCTGAATCATGACCTTCCTTGCTTCTGTTACACCGCTGAGCTACTGACAGATTAAAACAGCTTCACTCAAACAGTGCATGAGGTGGGATGCAGAATAAAATACCTTTTCTGCTCCTGATATAGCTAGATGGATAAATAAATATGACTATCTCCAACAGCCGCAGTCTAGCTAACACAAGCATAAAGGTGAGTGAGAGGGCAGGCATTTTCAGAGGCAGCGTTGTCATTAACAGGCTCATTCATTTATTAATTTCAAGCTTTGCAAATAGGTCAATCCTGAAATTCACTTTAGTAAGAGCAAGAAAACGATCAGTTTAGCCACTGTTCATTTGCAAACCTTCTTGGTTTTGTCTTGATCGAAAATGTTCAGTTGATGCATATTTTTCCGTTGCAGAGAATGGAAATGCAGTAATTAAAAGTAAAGGAGACAGTTGGTATGCATATGTTCTGAAAGGGAAAGGCCATTGTTACCTTCACTGAGGCCATTGATGTCATGTCCAGGAAACTGATCTGAAATGATCTTTTGTTCTCCAAATTGGGCCACATTCATCCAACTTGTCATCCAAGTTTGAAAAGAACTGCAAAAAAGAATGAGCGAAACGGTCTAAAGATTGATGTGCCAAGCTTGTGTCTGTAAAAGCTGTCAAAGGTGAATCAACAAAGTCATTCACAAAGGCTATGAATACTTATGGAAGTGTGATTTTTTTTTATTTATTTTTGTTTTTTCATTTTTAATAACTGCCAAAATTCCCATGGTGTCATAATGAGATCTTGTGTGTAAAATTTGCACCAAAATAAAATTTGGAATAAGTCTCTAACACAACAAACTGTGAATACGTTCCAAAATCAATCTGTATCATAACCAGTCTGAAACTGATCAAAAGTCTGTCTCAGGAGGACATCTGTAATCTTGCTATCTAAAGATTTGAGCAAAAATGTAAATTGCCGATTACTTTAAAGCTTTCTGTATTCCTGAAATAGCTAAATCAAATGATTAATTTAAGAGCAGCATTGATATTTATTGACGAGAATTTAGACAAAACCATATTTTGTACATAAAAGTTTTGAGGACATAAAAACATTTCTGTGCTGAAGACTGAGGATGCCGTAGGTGCAGGATAAAAGCTTTTCGTTGTCGGCTCTATGGACTGTCGGGGGAAAAAAAGCACCTCTTGTGGATGAAATACCAGAGAGGAGGTGTTATGAGCATTGCAGGTGCATATTGAAGTGTTACTTGGACAAAGTCAGCGAAAGTTGTGACAGAACAGTTGTTAGGTTGTGTTGTGTTTTTTGGCTCATACCCTGTAAAGAAAACCGCTTCAATCTTGTACACTGCAATATCAGTCCACAGCTAAAGGCTGCTGCACTCTGGCTGCCAGCAGATTTATGGAATGGTGTTTTAGAGAGTTGTTTGGTTTACCTTCAAAAAAGCTTTTATTTTTGCCATTGTGAACCATTTTCTAAGTAGTTGGTACAAATATTCACAGAGTGTATCTATAATCCCTTACGACTTTTAAACCAACCATGTAACAGAATGACATTGACGTTCTTGGAAAGGCCTTGTGAGTTTATTATAAACCAGACCAGGATTAACTCCAATGTAGAAAAACAAAAATAAGTGAAATTTCCTTCATAGAATATTTAAAGAATGTAATCCGTCTTGTTGACAGTGGATGTGATGATGGGTGACTTTACATATACTTTGTAGGTTGTTAAATGATATTATTAAGTGTGTCCTCTTCAGTACATTTATCAATCACAACTTCTTGTGATTGATAGATGGAAACAATGCTTGTATAAATAGTTCATTATCTTTGTATCAGCTTGGGTTTATGTAATATTGTTGAGAATTTGAAGGGGTGAATGTTGTATCTTGAAGCACGAAAGGTGCTGTACTTTAAAATCAAACTTAAGAGGATAAAGGTACACTCTTATTAGAAGAATAAAGGCTAGAGTATACAACTCTAAAAACAACCAGGAAAATGTCACATTTAACAACTTGTACTGAGTTATAAGCCAAAGTTAAAGTCTGTTTAACTTACGAAATATAAAAAAAGCAGTAAATAAAGGTGCCTGCTTAATATGCAATGGTTCGGGACCAAAACTCAAAATGCTCTTTCACCTCTGAGTTTGCAACATAAAGTAAAAGTCTGTAGTGTGCTGACTCCAGGGAGCAAGTGGCGCGCATGGATGTAGGAGTTCATGTAGGTCAAATGCAAGTGGTTGGCGGCTTAAAAACCAATACTGAAATGAATTTATTAATAAACAGGTATCCAATTCAGCTCAGTTTATTTTTATATTTTCCAATTCTCAACAAATGTCATCAATGTCTACAATAAAAGTCGTTTCAATCACACATATATTCTAATTGACCTTAGTTGTCAAACAGAACATTTAATCCAGTAAATTATTCAGTCTAGTTAATTAATTAATTCATCTTAAAGTAGCTAAACAGCGGTGGACCAGCCCTTGGAGAGCATCAAGATATTTTTTGGGGGAATGTTTCTAAATCATTTTTTAGAGGGTTAAACATTTATACCCGTTCTCTTTTGTTTTATTGTTAAATAATAAACACTGACATTTACTGAGTGAAGTGAGGCCTGCAGTACTTCAGACGTTCTGGGTTCCTTTGTGACCTCCTTCATGAGCTGTCAATGAGGTGTTGAAGTAATTTCGGTAGGTCAGGCTCTCTTGTGAAGTTCTACTGTTTAGACAACATATCACTCTGGCTTAATGGCGTCCCAAAGGTTTTGAAATGACAATGCAATACAATCCAGGCTGATCCAAGTCCAGTAAATTTGAGCTCTCATCTGTTCTTGGATTTGTAGACTTACCTTTTGAGAGATTTTAGCCTATGTCTTGTCAGACAGGTTGTATTGATTTATTATTAATTTAAGCGGATTATTGATGGTTTGGCAGACTTGAGAAAGTAACTCAGCCTTTCAGAAGATGTGGTTAACCTCAGTTAATTAATGATTTAACATGTCCGTTTTCCAGAGAGGGCCATCTTGGTTCAGATACACTTTACCTCAATAAATAAAAGGATATTTTCAAAAAGATATTTAGTTTTTGCTCAAGAAATATGTCTGATAATGTATCATCTAGCAAAAAAAATCTGTTTTATTCCAAGCTTTAAATTTTACTTATTTACTTATAGTCACCCTACGTAATGTCATGTTGCCCACTTTACCTGACACTTGCTCACCTTTAGCATTAGTGCTTCATTGGTTATATTGATTCCCAGTCTTTTGCCACATTTTTGCTATTACTGACTTTAAAAGGGGCTTTAAATACAAACGTAGTGCTGCAGCTTTAATATGTCAATGCATCCATAAAGAGCATACTGTAATGCACTCTGGCCATTAGTTTTTGAAAAGAAAAGAAGCTCAGCAAATGCTCGACCAGCCACAAGAAATTAATGGCAATCTAAAGAGGGGCGTGGGTGGCTTTCAGTAACTGCAGGTTCTGGCAAACAAAGTGAGAAATGATGACTCTCTGCTCTTGCAGTTTACTTTGCTAAAACTCCTGGTGCCTGTTGGTGTTTTTTATCAGAAGGAGAGGCGTCAGTGTTCATAGCACAGCAGAGAGGCAGATTCATATAGTGGCGTCCTTCCAAAGGTCCTCTATCTATCTCTCACTCTGTCACACACACACACACATGCCATCAAACAGTTACAGCCACATCCTTAATTATTCAGTCACTAATTACCTCTGCAACCGCTTACATAACCGATGTCGATTTTGTAAAGGGAGGGAAGAAGACGCTTGTGAAGAGAGGTTGCCGGAAAAAGCGAGCTTTTGAGAGTTTCAGCTGGCCGATGTGCTGATGCAAGTTTTCTGCAGCTTCTGAAATTACTTGACAGAACATTTCATTTGAAGAATATATGAATTTGTGAGAAGAGGGGAAAAATACACCAAACTCACACATGCATACAGTGGTTGTAAAAAATGCTTCCTTCTGATGATGTGACTCGAGTCTGGGGAATTACTGACATTCGAAAATTAGGATCCCACTTCACAAATATTCAGGTCTTTATTAACAAATGATCACTTACTGATATCTAATCTTCTATTTTTTAAGAATGGAAAATTATGTAATCCTACTTTAACAAAAAGTAGGAAGTAGGATTACATTTTTGTCTTGTTTTACCCATTAAATAAAAAAATGAACCAAAAATGAGCTCTCTAAATGAGGAAAAAGTTAATGTTAATGGGGCACATTATTAGCTAGTGTGCCCCATTTTTGCACTTTCAACTTGCAGGTGTTTGAGGGGTTTTTCACATCTTCAGCCCATTCCCAGAGAACATATGGGTTTAACTCTGACACTCCGGGACTGTCCTTCTCTTATTTCTCAGCCAGTATTTTGTTGGGCCTACTGATATGTTTTGTCTTGTTTCAGGATCCCGTTTCATCCTTTGGCTTAAATGTTTCTTACAGCCCCCATCATCATAGTAGATTCTTCTATTGAATGCCACTCAGCCATGATACTTCCACCTCCATGCTTCACATTTGGCATGTAGGTCTTTCCTGTGAATGCTGTGTGAGATTCGCTGATGTTTCAGTAGTGTAAGCCTCCTACACAACGCTGAGTAATGATTTCTTGTCAGATTTCACAAAAACTTTCCTGAAGTACTCAACCTTAGCTGTTTAGTTAAATCACTTGAAATTCTAAAATATTGTTAAAGCTGAAATAGATTTTTGTTCTAATATGTAGGAAAATCACAAGTTTTTATATGGCATCCTGAGTCAAGAGCTGGAATACGTCAAGTGGAGGATTCTCTCTGCTTCAGTCAATTATTTATTACAGTATTTTTTTTCTGTTTTTTTTTGTCCTCTCACATTTTCTGGTCATTTTTTGCCTTGCTTTGTCATTTTAAACTGTAAGCTTCATCATGATCATCCATTGTTCATACTTTTTTTTTGTAAGAAAAAAGAGCCTGGCTGACTGCCTATTAGAAATCGCACTGCGGAAAAATAAAAAGCTGCCCAATTTGAAGATGCCCTTTACTTGACATCTTGGCTGACTCACAATTTCCGGACTTTTCTTATGCTGCCTTTCAACTCCTTTGAAAGCCTTTTTCTTTACATCTTACATTTTCTTAAGATAAAGATAAAAATTGGGAGATATTTTTTACACCTTTAACTACTGTGGTAGGAAATCTATAGTTTTCAGAAACTGGCCCATTCCTCTTTGAAACAGGCCTCAGATATTTCATCAAAACCTCTAAGCTTGTTGTTTTACCACAGTATTAGTTGTTGCAACTTGTAAACACAAAACTTAAACTCAGCCTTCAATCAGCTTAGACTACAACATGTGTAAGCTGGAGGGGTAAAACCAGCCCCTCCATGAAAATGGGACAGAACAGTTTGGGTTTTGCAGCAGCTATATTTCAGTCCGGTCCTGAGCAAAAACATAGACATCCTTGTAAACTTGGGTATTCGTAACAAACTGGCTTATTAGCTGCTTCAGATTGCCCGTGGCTATCTTACTGGAGTTTAATGCTCAACTTTTCCCAGCTTTACAGAAGGAAACTAGAAGGAACCAAGCTTTTCTGGTGCTGATGCAAATCTGGACATGTTTCTAAAATAAAATTAGCTAACCTGTTTTTTTCTAAGTTTGTTTTAAGAATCCAAAAGTGTTAATTTTTTCTTTGTTTTTCTTGGACTCTTTAGCGTAAGCTACCAGGAAGCACCAGACAAATGTGTGTGGATGCTGCTAATAGATTTTAACCTTGACATAATTTATTATTTGTCTTAGTTTTTCAAACATTCTCACCTCAGCTCACACTTGCCTCTTTCCTAGAGAAAGGTCCAATGTTTAACTAGCAGCAGGCGAAAGCTTCAGATTGTGGATGACATTTTCCTTCTTTCACACATGACTGCAGCCTAATTTATTCCACCGACACCACTGACACATTTGTTGGTAGACTTTCATTTTGGTCTTTTGTTTCTAGTGACACAGACAACTGCTGGGAGGAGGTGTAAGATCTGTCTAAGGGGTGTCTGGGAAACAAACTGGCTTCCTAACACCTTGTCGACGACAGACTTTCCACTTCCACATCCATCGCACATTTGCTTACAGAAATAGTATTCTTGTTTATTTTTTTTTAAGATTGTATTGAGGAACCATCTTAAATGAAGATAAAGCTCTCTTAGTGTCCTCACTTTGATGACAGTTTAGCTGCTGAAACAATCCGATTACATCTTGAATGGCTTTTACAGTATTATATAGGTGTAGGATGGTTAGTGTCACTAAATCTGCATGACTTACTTGGAAAGTCTACCTCTCTCACTCTTTCTCAAAAACCCCCAGATAAAACATCTCGACATGTTTTAGATAATGTAGTTTCCTTTTAGATTGCCTCTTATATCTCTGTACTTACAACACCTTGCTGAAAATAGTTAGTTTGAGAGAGCAGTGACTGAAGAGTCTTGCTACTTTCATTCAATATTATGGTGCATTTACTAATAAGAAAATATTAGGTTTTTGATTATCAAGCCAGTCATTACAGTCAAATTTTCAGTATATTCCCATAAACTACATTTATACATATCACAAATAAGTGTGTGTGTTACAGCAAAGACTGCTTTTAGGAACTGCTGTAATTTGTCTGAGTCATAAAGAGTTAGATTTAACTAAATAAGAATGGATGTTGATAGTGGCCCAATAGAAAGATAAAGAGGTAATTGGTTAGAAATCAATGTTACTATCTTGGTGCACACTCTCTGATATGTACACGCTTTTCACCACCTTACTTAAGAAACTGCTGGAAAATAATCTCTACTTCCACATCATTTGATCTGGCTTAATATGATTCATATAAACTCTGACTCCAAAATGCACTCAGTATGAAGACTCAGATTTATTTATTCATCCACTCACAGGGTGATACAAAAACAAATACACTCCACATGGGAGCTTTCTACAGTATTTGTTAGCATTTGCAACGGTCGCAGCTAAATTTGGCAGCGTGTCGTCATGGCATCAGTTTACCTCGGGCTTGCCCAGTGCCTTGGTGGACTGGGGTTGGTCGAACTGGGTGTTGCTATGTGTCCACTTGAGCATCACCTTTCATCAGCATGGGTCTTGGTCGCCATCCTTAATGTGTCAAAACCAATCTGGGACGTGAACGAATGCCACAAATGCCTCTGACATCATGGAGTTTCCACTGCTGCGCTCGGTTCAGCTCGGCTCACGGCTCAGATGTTTCACATTGCTGGCTGACGCACAGGGGTTCCCCACCCACCCACTGACCATACATGTCACCCAGATCTGCTGTTGGTCTTGCATCTGAAAAGTGCAGTCAACATCATGTAGGAGTCACAGAAGTAAACAAGAGAGTTGTTTTTTAAAGTACTTGAGTTAAAGAAGTGCAAGTTCTAAAAAAATATTTAAATCCACTGGACAAACTCTAGATGAATATAGATTGATTTAGGACAGACATTTCTTTTTGGATGGAGTATGTTAATCCTGAAGCGTCCTGGTCGTGGAACACTGGACCAGCTCTACACCCTCAGCAGGGTCCTGGAGGGTGCATGGGAGTTCGCCCAACCAGTCTACATGTGTTTTGTGGA
>CAEGAF010010569.1:0-31306 GCA_903067075.1 Micropoecilia bifurca
ATCTCTCTTCACATATATCTATATATATATATATATATATATATATATATATATATATATATATATACATATACACACATGAATACAACAGTAGTTGTCAGTAGTTTCTGATTTTCAATCTGGGAAATCTCGGACATTTCCAGACTTTTAATTCTCCAAAACTGGAATTGACAAGAGGGTTTACCCGTTCACTAAAAAGAAAACAAATTTTCAAACTTAAAATATAGCAGATTTAAAAGTTAAACAGTTTATGACTTTGAAAAATGTTTTTCAAAGTCATAAAAACACATTTGCTCCTGTAAAGCATTAAAAAAACATGTCATAAAAATGATATAAAAATATTCTTGTTTTTATTTTCTAGTTAAAACAATGCGATGTAAACGAGGAAACCCTGAATAATTAAACTTGTCACACATAATCATCCATCATCTACATTTTAGCTTGAGCCAAAGTGGGACCAATATCAGTTGGAGGGATGTTCTCCCTGCTCCGGGCTTTTCTCCTGCAGTGGATGAAGACGTAGACGGGATGGATGAAGACCAGAACAGAGAGGAGAGTCAGAGTAATGTCCACCTGAAACAGATGGCATATATTCTAACATCTGAAGCATCACGCAGTACAATACGTTAAACGCAAAGATGCACTCGTCTTGTAAACTGATATCTAGAGCTCACATAAAACGGATCTCCGTCCAGATGTCCTTTGACCAGGGAAAAGCAGGGGTACTGCAGCAGAGAGATAACAGCAGAGAGCGACATCACCAGGCCGTAAAGCTTCCCAAAGTGACGGAATGGAAATCTGAGCAGGAGGGATTCAGACAGGCAGAAAGTGAGAGATGGCTTTTGTTCTATTGTGGATAAAAAAACATACTGTGGCCTGCAGCACCTAAAAACGCAGCAGAGGCCTGAATATGTTTGAAATTGTTATAAAGTCTTGAGTACAGCAACACTCATAATTGCAACTTCTATCCCTCAAACTACTTAATACTCAGCATTCATGTTATTTTATTGCTTTATATCAATACTTAAGCTTAAGCAAATCACTGAGGTGCAGCATCCCCCCCGCCCCCAAAAAAATGTTCAACTTCTTAGGTAATAAATAAGAATACGCCTTCAACAAACTTTAACTAAATTCAATAAAATTGCTTTGTTCCCCAGATGTGTTCTCTCTATCATTATAATGTATTTGTGTGTAGCAGCTGAATCGAGTGGAAAGTTAATTCTGAAAATGCATGACAATTTCTACACAAATTACATTTTGTTTTCACTTCATGTAACAACTTTTGTGAAGATATAATTTCAAATTATCAGAAGAAAAGATCTCATTGCAAGGAGGGAAACTGAATTGAATATCAGAGAAACACCATGAAATCTTTTAACACATTACCTACATGGCCAAAAGATGTAACAAAGATATATTATTGTGTGATGTGTGAAAAGAAAAAAAATACAAGGGTCTCAGAATTGTTTTTTTTTTTAAGTGTGGCATGAATCTGTATTCAGCCTACTTTACTTTGCTGCCCCTAAATAGAATCCAAATGCAAACTGTTGTCTTTAAGTTTACTCAATTACTGAAGAAAGTAATAAATTAAAATGGCATACATTTATAAATAATTATCTTCTTTATTTATTCATATACCAGCCACTTACGCGATGCTAATGAAGGCTGCGTTTCCGCCGTAGAGGAAGGACCTGTTGAGGACCTCCAGGATGAAGGTGATGTACTGCAGTGGGAGGACGGGAATGGAGGCACAAATAGAGAAGAACAGGCACTGCAGTGAAGTCAGGAACAGAGACAGGTAGGAGGAGCGCAGGTCAGCATCCTGTTCAGTTTCTCCTGCAACCAGAGGATAGAAAGAGGGACAGGTTGATGTTGCACAGACATGCAGTGTAGCCAGTCAGGCTCCAGGGATTTACCAGGGTCTCGAGGCTTTCCCTTGTGTCTGTCCAGGATGAGTCCGTTCCAGGGGGCGCAGAACACTCCACACAGTTGGGTCATTGCAAAAGCATTGGTGTACTGACTCACTGAGAGACATGTGGTGGAAAGCAGAACACAACAAAATCATTAAATCAGTATAAAAAAGAAAGAAAATGAAAAGAGGAAGAAAATGGATAAGTAGGTCTGAGAAAGTCACCCAGGATGGGGTCGTTTCTGGCCAGCCGGCTGAGCCTGGAGTTGAGCGTGCCGATGAAGAGGTAGTGTCTCAGCTGAAGTATTGACAGCCACAACAGGTGCCAGAGGAAGAACCAGGACAAAACACAGCTCCGGAAGCTCACCACTGACCAAATCAGAGGTTCAAAGCAGTTAATCCATTAATATCAGCCGTCTTATGCTAAGCAACCTGCCAGTGAAGCAGCAGTACAAATATCTCAGTACACTGAGGAGTCCATACGTTTCTTACTTCTTCTTACTCCTTTTCAAGCGTATTAAGATTATTGTAGCACAAAAATATGTCTTTTGCATTCTTTGTCCATGAACGTGATTTTATACTTCTATCATGTTTGAAATCAATCAATCAATCAATTAATTAATCAATCAATAAATAAAAACACTTAAAATAAAATAAAAATAATGTAAAAGTAAGCTTTTCAGCAAGATACATGAACTTCTTTTAGGTCACCAATTCTTGAATATATATTAGATAAATTACACATAAATGCTAGTTCAGCTGGCACTTTCAAAAAAAAAAACATGTTTTGTTACAGGCACAAAAAAAGTACATTACATTCAAGAATTATTTACTTAAAACAAGCTCATATAGTAAGTTGAGTCTTACTTCAAGTGTACCAAAATACACGTCAAATAATATCTTGTTTTTATCTAGTTTGTAGTTTTTTTTTGCTATAAACTAGATAAAAAATGGTTAGGTTTTGTGTTTTTGCAGTGTAATTTTTTCGCACATTTTGTTGATCCAGCTCAAATACATCTTGAGGAAATACCCTGAAGTTTGTGGATGTAATGTGACAGAAAGCGAATCGTTCAATTAGTGTGAATGCTTCCTGACATTGTACAGGAGCCGGTTAACTCTCCTCAGTGCGTTTTAAATGCTGTTAGGCTGAGGAATAATCTATCTGTTGAACTGATCTGCTTCTCCATAGGCGTTGTCACTCAGAAGCCTAATACCTTTTTCTACGTTTTCGACCTCTGTTTCATCCGACTTTGCCGTTTCGTCTTTGTCACTGGAATCCTGACTGGATGTGTATTCCTCCTTCGTCCTCTTGACCTGCTCCACGTTGTAGCTGTCGGCCTGTCCACAGTTCACCCTGGGCATCAGGACACACTGCATGCCGTCAAGTCTCAACCCAGAAGAGAACCTTCTGAAAACAACAATGAATAATAAGACGCTCACCCGTATGTGTAGCGTGGAGGCAGTGGGTACGGGATGTGGGTCCTGGGCATGAGGAGGAAAGTCCTCGCCACATGAATGATGCTGCAGAGGGACAAGGCGAGGAAGGAGGACTGGAGAGAGATTCCTCGCTCGTGTAGAATCTGTAGTGGGAGGTGGAGACAACATATGGTGATCTGAAGCAGGCTTTACTTTCTTCATCTGTAGAATCTTTTCTGTGCCACTAGGATTATTGTCATCTAAAAGTGTCCCAGGAGTAAGGTTCGTTGTCTTTCTATATCACTAAAACTAAACGCAGACTAAAGTCACTGGCTGGCGTTGCAATGGTTTTCAAAGAAATTGATCACATAGTTTAGGATTTATTTTCCCATCACTGATAACAGTTTGAGTCTAGATAATGTTAATATTATAAAGGTTTCCAGTCCTTTGCTCCAGCATATGAAATAGTCAGATTTGTACTTGTAATTTTATTTACTCTTAAGACATTTCTTAAAGATGTTTGTGACACTACACTAACTCAACATGGGTGAAAATATTTTTTCTTTTTGTTGTGATCTATTTTGTTTTCTACAAAAGCTGCAACTTTATATCAACGGTAGATAAAATGAAGGCGATGATATCTTGTATCATATTTTTAGTTTCCAACTTTTGCTAAGTTTGGTTTTTCACCCTAAACAAATCCGTACGTAAATAATAATCTGTTCAATTTCCACCAAATTGAAACATGTAGCAAAACATGGCAATGCACCTTGATGAGGAGGAAGACTGCTGAAGAAGAGTCAAAGGCTCCATTGTAGAAAGTAATGATGGTGGAGCGATGGGCGGCAAACAGGTTCCCCACCTCCGCAAAACAAACAAATTCCAAATGTGTAGTTTCAATAAAATGACCTCTTGTATTTAATTTCCAATGAAGGAGCAGCTGCTTTTACAGAATAACCACCTGAATGTTGGTCATAAGGAGCAGAATTCCTCCCACAGCGACGCAGGATAAGGCAGGGAAGAGCATCAAGGAATATGCTTCAGAACAGTGGGAGAGAAAATAAAAAGACAGTAATCTTTCATCTCAAAGAGGAATAGCAGTTTGACTTAATGTATTAAACATGTCCACTGTGAAATATTTTTTCAACAACCTTATAAATTAAATATGTTGGTTTGCATAAAACTATTTGCAGACCTGCACTGGAGAAGGCCACAAAAAGGGTTCCAGTTGTGTACAAAGATCTGGAAGGAGGAAACACACAAGTATCTCTGGTCATTTATATAACATTAATTAAAGTTAAAGGCATTTTGGTGTTTTTGTTAAAAAGGTTCATTTTTAATGGCTTACATCTCGCTTGTTATATTTACTACACCTACTTAAATGGTAAACACAGTAACTGTGGACAGTATGTGGTCAAAGGAGGTGACGTCTGTCTGGGTGTAATCTATCTTTGTAAAACCCTCCCTAAGTTTATCACGTCCACCATCGTAGGTTCCTCCTCTCGTCCTAACAGAAATAATTGAACTACAAGCTCAAATTTGACATAAAACCTGTTTCTAGGATTTTGTATAAAAACCAGTTGGAAGATTAAGCAGGATTTCAAGACTGCCGATATAGACGAAGTTCTCCATATGCATTGTAGACTGCAACCGAAATCTAAAATTAATAATTAAATGGATTAGTGCCCCCTGAGTTTGCATGCAGATTCGCGCTTGAAACTTACACTGCCAGCAGTCTTGTTACCATGGTGCCAAATCGATCAAACAGGTAGCCGTTGATCAGACTCAGGAAGTTGTTCAGGAATGAGGCGATAGTGAAAACCAGAGAAAACTGCTCATCCTGATCTCTGCAATCTGAAAGAAAGAGAAACACTCAGACATGGACAAAGTTATGGAAGAAACATGTTTTATTACCCATAGAGCAACTCTGAAACGTGTACGAACCAAAATTAGACCATAAATAATTACTTCAGAGCTTTTTCCAGTCACATTGTGGCTATAACTCCATGGTGTCACAATCTGCAAGTGTGTCTATATACTTAGAGAAATATTGTTTTTGCATCTTAAGATCTGGTTTCAACATTTAGTCTTCTTCAACGAAGGCTGCAAGATCATCTCCAAGTAGCTACATTTTCATATCCCTCTCTTTTTTTCCTCTCTTATTTTTCTGGCTTTTACCAAATAAACATAATTGTAATAATCCAAACTGATATGCTTCGGTTAATTTAATGTCTGACAATGAGAAAAAAAACATTAGGTCTTGTTTTATACAGTGTGTTTTAATGCCAGTTGCTGTCTCCTGCTGCAGCTCTGATGATTGATGTTTTGTATCCAGCTTTAGGATAGATGTTCATGTAGTGTTAGAGCATTAGAGTATTTTTGACCCAGCTTACAAACAAACAGCAAAGTCAACAAATAACTCTAGGAATAAAAAAAATAGCCCCGTCTTCAAAAACTTAAATCACAAAAGTTTTTCGTTTCTTCTTTTGCTCACCTGTCTCCACCAGAGAGCTGTTGCTGACTGTGTTGTTGCTGCACAACTCACTGAAGTACTGGTCTTCCTTCAGCACAAACACCAGAGAGGTGTAGCCAAACACCACACCAGCAAAGCACAGACACTCCAGCATCCCCGAGATCAGCGTCAGCCAGTAGCGCATCTTGGAGCCGACCTCACGGCACTGCATGCTTCAGTCCTTCTCCGCAGGAGCTCAGATGAAACTTTCGACGAGAAGGTCTGTCTTCAGAGAAAGTTATTCTGCTTTCTAAAGCTCCTTGGGGTTCTTCCAGAAAGCAGCAATCATCTTCCTGCCTAAGAAACACGAGAAAACAAATTTGTCAGTTCCTCTGCCACCTTCTGGTGAGCAGCATTAAGTTAACACCATAGAGCCAGCTGTGAGGAAGGTGTTAGGTGGGATGCATCCCAAAGCTGCTAAAACAATGAGAGGCTGAAGGAACATCTGCTACTGGACAATATGACAGATGTTTTATTGTCAGTGGAAATCAGGGTGTGTGTTTACTGTATTATAGCAAAATTAAAGATCTGATGCTGGAATTTATATTAGTAATTAATAACTTAACTTCAGTAGCGCAACATTTGAGCAAAAACAATTGATACTACCAAGTTTGATTGATTTTTTTGTATTGATATTTTTTTACTGATAATCCTTCATAGCTAACCAACGCAATGCATGCACATAATTTCTTAGCAAAATATTTATCACATAATGTATTTTTCTAACTTCCAGCTATGCTATAGTTCTGAGCTAGATCTTTGCTATTCATATAACATTTTCATGGCTGAGATTAAAATGAAACTTCAGCCTTTTAAAATATTAATAACAATTTTAAATAATAACTTTCACCTCGGTGAAGTGAAGCCTCTTGAGTCCAGTTCCTGTGAGTTTATCTTGTCAGTTCTGTGACTGCATGGCGGGTCTTCCCTCCTAAAATGCTTCTTATCTTTCTCATGGTGAACTGACGCTACAGCACACTGACAGCAGACTTTACGGACTGCGGCAGTTATCTGCAGGAAGTACTGCCTCTAATCCAGATTAGTTGGGTTAATCTATGAGTACCAGCACAAGACAAAATACTGGTGCAATAGGGGACTGACATATAGGCTCTAAAACATGATTGGTAAGCACAAAATATATTTACATTTAGTTCTTGAAACCCTGGTTATTCGTTTGATTGAACTTACTTCTGCACTCCTGCACTTTTATGCCAGACGTGGAAACACAACAAAGCCACTGATGTGCCACGCAGAGTAGCTTTGTGTTTCTGTCCACAGTACCAGAAGGGAAGCCAGATTAAAGCTGATTAATAACATAACAATCTAACAGATCTGAATTTCTTGACAGTCTAAGAAGATTCCTCCAGGCTTTTTCAACCGACGTCAGGAAATCCAGATGCAACAAACAAATCTTCAGGTGCCATCTGACCACAGTTAGCTGAGGAAAAAAATAATGGCCAAGTACTATGAAGGTTAGAGTCACTCAGTCAGGTTTATTAATATCCTGCTCATAAAATGAGCGCTTACAAATGATAAAATGTTAAACAAGTCGAAGTGAGACGTTCTGCTAGCAGGAAGACAACATGTCGGTTTGATGGGAACAGTAAAACGAAAATAATCGTAAACACTGAAGAGAGTGTGAGACTATCTCTGTATTTGCTCCACTGAAAGTTATTTCTCCAGAGACAAACTTGTTAAAGTAAAGGTTCCTTTGGGAATATTGATAAACATTAAACCAACAACATGAGTAAGATGATCAAAATTTCAGTCAAATTTCATCCCCTTGGTCATAACAAAACCCAATTTTATAACCACATAGTAAAATTTTATTTTACCTTTTGATGTCGCATAATTATCAGGAGGGAAATTTTATTTACTAGAGTTCATCCTAAAAATATGCAGAAATTAGAGGTATAATTTGTGTTCATTTTTACATATTTCTGTGAAGCTATTTCAGATTATAATAAAAAAAATCTTCATATAAAAACCACCATATGTGTAAACATAAATCCGTAAAATGTATGTAAAAAGGAAAAAGTTAATAAAACTGACACATTATCAAATTTCCTTCCATCAATTTAACTACGGGAATTACTCAGCATCAGGATTGCAGTGCCGTATTATGTATGCTATTATGTAACAAAACGTTGTTTTAAAATGCAAGAACTGCATTATGTAATAATTAACACATAAACTTTGGACACATTTTCAGTCAATATAAACATAAGGTGCCTTTGAGATTTTCACATTTGCAAAAGCTGAGGGTTTCCATTGAACTTCATAACCTTTCATTAAGTTGATGTAATTCTCTTTGAAATGCATGTTTAATACAATTTTTATGAATAAAATGCCACCAAAACAAACCAACATGCAAACAGCAACATAAACACCAAGTCATCGACATATTCAAAGCAAAAAATAAATACATTGTAATAGTATGGTGATTGTATGGTGTATATATTTAGAAAGCTTTTGTGTCTCCTTTTCAACAGTACAATTTTGGTGATGGGAAAAGAATTTGAATACCAATAAAATTATGGCAAACTCTTTGTTTCTTGTGAAATCTTTCAGACTTAGACTTTCTTTTCCGAATAGGTGCTGACTTCTTTCAAACAGTTCTATTTGACCCTCAGTTATTTGTAAAGGAATCACACAAATATTTTGAAAATAAGTAGTTTATTTTCATAAATCGTGAAAATGACTGTGAACAAGGACATTGCAGGGTGAACTTTACACATGATAGGGTGGAGACGTGAAATATAAAATTATGTCATAAATGTAATGAACATGCACATGGTGACTTGGCCCTAACTAATCTCTTTTTTTGTTTCTTATATTTATCTGTTTAATTTTTTCTTTTGCAAGCTGTGTCTTCAATATGTCTTTCTCTTTATTTTAACCCTCTAATGTGTAAGTGACTGGACCCTACACTCTTCTGGGTCTTCTTTGACCCATGTTAGAATCAATGTTTTTATGCTATTTTTTTTGTCATTTTGATTCAAAATAATGTTTTACATAATATTTTTTACCATCTTTTATTCTACACAAGAATAATTTGAAATACTTTTATATTTCATTTTATAAAAATTTGTAGAATAATTTGTAGAACATTTGTAACAATTTTTAGAACATTTTTAAAACAATGAAATGACAATTTTACAACAGCAATGGAACAATGTGAATGTCCATTTTGTGTGTGTGTGTGTGTGTGTGTGTGTGTGTGTGTGTGTGTGTGTGTGTGTGTGTGTGTGTGTGTGTGTGTGTGACAGAGAGAGAAAGAGAGACAGAGAGAGAGAGAGAGAGAGAGAAAGAGCATTTTTCTATCCTCAAATTTGCCTATTTCATAATTTGTGAATAGCATTACTGTCTATATTCTATTGTGCTATGAGTATCATGCATGTGTGCGTATGTAAGCATCCATCCATCCATCCATCCATCCATCCATCCATCCATCCATCCATCCATCCATCCATCCATCCATCCATCCATCTNCCATCCATCCATCCATCCATCCATCCATCCATCCATCCATCCATCCATCCATCCATCCATCCATCCATCCATCCATCTTAATCCACTTATACAGAGTCTGGTTGCAGGGGTAGCAGCCTGAGGTCCAGACTTCCCTCTCCTCAACCACCGGACTGTACACCTGAAATGATAGGATATGCTTAATACAGTGGTGGAACAAGTCGGCGCCGGGCCGGGGGCGGGGCAAATTTCCGGGCCCCCTGACCAATCACGGGCCCCCTACCAATCGGGGCTCCTCCAGACCCGGGCCCCCACCGGCCTGGTTCGGGGGCCGCCCCCCCAGCCTCCCTATAGCTCCGCCCCTGGCTTAATATAAACTATTACACCGCAATTGCACAGCTTCAATAGCTCACAAAATATCGCTACCAACATGTGCTATTTTGCACACAACTAATTATTTTGTTGTTTTACGGGTTTCTTTATTAAGGACGACTGTTGACAGACAATATATGAGAACAACAATGAGCATCTCCATTAAACCAGGTTAGATGGATGGATATGTAAATCTGTAAATGTAACCATCAAAAGCCAAATAACAAACTCATATGGTATTTTAAAACTTAAAATGCAAATTTCACTTTACGCTGACCCAGAAGAAGAGTTGTAGTCATTTCCGATTATGATCTTTCATTCATTTTGCAACATTTTTCTGTTGGATAATAAATTAAGGAACAACAAAAAAAATCCGAAGAGCCGATTTGGAGACGAAAGAACCAACTATTTTTAGTGATCCGAGCCAAAAGAGCCGGTTCTCTAAAAAGAGCCAGAATTCCCACGCTGCCGTGAGCCCCTCGCACTTCCCGGAGCTCAGACAGGTGGTCAGTCCGAGTCCCACAGTAACCTGTAACCTCACCTGCACACAGAGACCCTATCTTCAGGAAGAAAAACGGAAACTGATCTCAGAGTTTTAAATTCCCAGACAAAACATAGTCTAAAACAAAAACAAATACGTGAAGACTGATATATAGTGATGGAGAATTATCCTTCTCTGATATACATTCTGATATACATTTTTATGTTTTTCTTGTTTACAGCGACAGAAAAAGAAGGGAAAAAAATATTTCAGAAGAGCATTTTTATCCAGAGGGAAATGGGCAGAGCTCTAGCGCCTCCTAGCGTCTGTCTGTGCGTGTCCGTGGTGATCTGTGTGTGTGGAACTGAAAGGAAGCGATGATAGTGCTGAGTTATATGTCATTGATATGTTCTTATCCTAACTCTGTGAAATGTTCATTTTGAGTTTTAAAATACCATCTGAGTTATGGGAAGTGAAGGCGGACATGATTCAGTCGGTGGAACTTGGCAGTGCTGTCTAAGGTTGACTGTGGGTGATCCTGCTGCTCCTCTATGTCAGCCAACCTCACTTTACATCTAGCCAGTGGTTTACATATTTTCACCACAACCAAATCCTGTTAAGGAAAATGTGTAATTCTTCTTTTTGCTTTCAAAGTAACAAATCTCCCTCTTTTTTAGGAAATATCATAATACCCTTAGTAAAACAAAAACAAACAAAAAAACCCCTAGAAACTCAAATCTTTTAAATGTTTTTTTAATTAGTTACTAGTTCTTCTAACCTTTGCTCTACAATGTATTATTGTAACATGAAACACAAGAAAAACTCATTCACTTCAACAGGAAAGAGAGAAAACCTTTTAGTGGCTGTGTGTGTGTGTGTCACAAAATTTACAGCTTGTCAGGAATTTAATCACAGTACAAAAAATAGTCATCATTTATCTTTTAGTTATATATTTTTAACCCTTTAATTCCAAATTTTCTATTTCCAGTGTAGAAGCTTCAACAACAACATAACCCCCCTCACACACAGTGGCGCAACACATTTTTCAGGTGGATGCGAAAACATAAATACGCCCCCCCCCACCCCCCTCCACCCCGGAACGTTCCTGACGTTGCACCAAGAGCAACTCAGCCTCGTCCGTCCAGAGGAAAACCTGCAGCTCAGTGAAAAACAACACGGACACCACACAACTCCAAATCTCATAAGCTTCTCACTGGTAAAATTAAGTTCTTCCTCCCCGCTTATGTCCCATGATTGCTCAAGATGACAAAGCATCAATTGTTTTTAAAAGATAATTGGATACGACTTCATTGCAATGTTATTGGATCTGAGTTGAATGAACTTGGACTTAAATAGCAGTGATGAATTAGACCTGTTTTTCCTGTATAGCAGGGGAGTCAAACTCATTTTCATTTTAGGTCACATCAAGATCATGAACATCCTCAGTGTTGTCAGGTCAGGTTGTAGCAGAATGCACAACGTTATATTCGATGAGTGCTTCTAACAATGTAATATTTAACACCCATTTTAAGAACTTTGGTTATGCTTTTTGTAAGATCAGTAAAGGCGTTATCCTCGACGGGTGGAACCTCTGGAGAAGTTCGTCATTTCGGCCACAAGGTGGCAACATCTGAACTCTACAAAGTTTAGGGAGATCAGTAAATATTGATTTCTCTTGTAAAGTTTCAAGAATAGAAAAATATAAGGCTGTAACGTGTAAACTCTTTGCTATTTTTTTGGAGAGCCAGAAAATAAAACCAAATTTAAGTGCTGCAATAATAATAATAATTAAAAAAAACCCCCAAAAAAACAAAACAAAGAAGAACAAGACAAGTGATGATGAAAAACAAGTAAGTTCCTTTTGTGTTTCCTTTGCAAACCAGGATTACAGGGTGTTGAGAAGTTGGAAGTTGCTTGAAGTCCAGTGAGAAGATCATGAGAAAGAATAGATGAAGTTGCAAATAAATCCACCTGGGAATCCGTGACACTTCCGCAGAGCCACAGGCTGGTCGCCTCCATGCCACGCTGCACTTGTTGCAGTAAATCGCGGAAAATATATTGTATCTAAGAAATCAATTTACAAAAAAAATCAAATTTACCGAGTTGCGCCTGTATGTGAAGCTTCTGAGAAATGCTCTGAGCCGAATTTGTATTTCTTCCATTGTATTGGATGTGACATAGTCATAGGGGAGGAGTCCTGTGGGAAGGTGAGGAGCCACACCAACCTTTTCCCATAGGAGTGACAAAAAGTTTCTTCTGTTTATTGGACCATTTGTGACATTTAGAAACCACATAACCCTAATTACTTTAGAATAAACCAACCCTGGATCTGGGTCGTATCGTTTTGAACTATCCTGCTTCCTTATCTCTCTCTCTCTCTCTGGCTCCCCCATCTTCCTCCCCCCAGCGGAGAGGAAGAGGACAGACAAGTGGACAACAAGCGAAGGCGAGGAGGAAAGGGAAAAAACTGCGCTGCATAGGTGGGTGTTTTCTCCGGTATTCACCGCGGTTCCTCTCGGCATCTCTCGGGTGTAGAATCGCCCTGTGCCGGCGCGGTTTTGTGGTCTCACCCAAACTCTTCGCGCAGCCCGGAGGGTGTCGGGCTCCCCTGGATTGCGTCAAACAAGAGAGCTCGGCTAGGCCCGAAGCCCTCAAACACTTATGGAGTTCAAGAAAGAAACCTGCTGAACGTGTCTACCACACGGGTAATGGCGGTTCTGGTCGTGTTTTGTTTTGTGCGTGGCTGGTTTGGGGTTTGTTGGTTGGTGGTGGGAGCGGAAGCGACTTTTGGTTTGCTGAACTCGGCTGCCGGAGCCAGGCTAGCGGCGGTAGCATGGAGCTAACGGAGCTAGCGCCAATGTCTACGTTTCGTTGGTGAATAACTCGAAGCGGGGAAAGTTGTATTAAACTACGTTCACCTGAAAGCGGCAATTATATAGGAAAGAAAACGAACTCCACACATTATGTCGGTAGGTTTTAACACAAATGAGAGACTTGCATGGCTGGGAGGTGTTGTCACATAAAACGTCGCCTCTTCACTGATTGACGCGTTTGAAAAACGCTATTTTAAAAAGATTTCTCCGCCTCTTTCCCCGGGATTTCCTGTGTGCCCAGGACAGGTGAGAGTACACGGAAGTCCCCTGGGACGCCTTACCTCATACTAGACCGTAAACTCTAAGTCAAAGTCCAGTTTGCTTATCAATTTCGCCCTTTGTGTGCCCTGAAACGCCCACTTCTCTGTGGATGGTTAACCCTGCGCCGAGCTTTCAGGTGACTCTCCTTCTGTTGTGTGGATGATTGCCTTTGATTTCTGTTCACATTTTGATCTGTGTTTAAAGTCTGGTGTGAAATCTCAGCTGCTGTCTTTTGATGTGGTGAGGCAGGCAGAGGAAGGGAGACGACGTTTCAAGTCTAAGAACCTGTTGTGTGGGTCTGGACCAGTGTGGGGTGTGGTGACAACAGGAGTGTTTGTTGCTTCATTATTTTAGTCCCTTGTGTGTGGAGGCTTAGTTTTACCTTCTCTACTTAGTTTTTCTCAGTTTGAATACAGACAGGAAATCTTCCTGGATATTCAGTGCCTTGCTAAAGTATTCATTCCGACTTGAGCTAGACACTTTAATCTATTTGACTGGGATTTAGTCAGACAGAAAAAAAGATACACCATTGCATTTTGTGGCATGCATTTATATTTAGCAACTCTGAGACAATACTTTGTAGAAACACCTCAGAGCTGTCACAGCTGCAAATCTAGAAGACTGTTATATTTATCAGGTGATCTTTGCAACATAGTTCAGACTCCCTCAGAGTGAATGTAGATGTTTTGAGAAATTTTCAAGTCTTACCTCGGTTGGGTTTAGGTCTAGACTTATTAAGGTTTAGTGTGGATATATGGTATGTTAAAGTGGGTCACCACTACAGTTTGAAGTGGTTTGAAATAGGGCTGTGTAATAATATAGATTTTGCGATATATATATCTCGATATTTTCTTTCCTAGAAAAAAATTGATATTCATCCGCAAGTATCATAACATCTGTCACCTTGCTCACTCACTGCTTGCTTCTCTGGGAGAGTGATTCGGTCATCAGGCTTTAGAGTGATTCCTTCACATGTTAAGTGTCAAGGTTAAAAAGGTATCAAACTATTCAGAGCAGGTACTTGGTACACCTTATTTCCTTTTCAAATGCATCTGAGCTACAATTTGTACAGTTTCAATTAAAAGAAACATGTTTTCTCACCACTTCTTTGATTCATTTTATCCAGCTGTCGACTTTAAGTCCGTGTCCATTCAGAGCCAGGTATTGTGTTGTTGGTGCTTTTAATCAGTTTTCAGTTAAATTAATTCAATCCAACTCTATAACAGTCACAAAATGTCACCAAAATCGCTCTGTCCCTCTAAAATCTTTCAGGAAATCGCAAAGGTGTATTGAATTGTATCGTTTGCTGAATATCGCATTATTGTATTGTGAGATTATTGTATCACTACAGCCCTAGTTTGAAAGTTTTAACCTTCTGAGATTGTTGTTTATTTGGCTGCATCCATTTATCCATCAACTCTGACCATTTTTGCTGACGCTGCCACCACTGTTGTCCTTTAGGCAGATTCTCCCTCCTGAGCTGCACCAATGATACCATCGGCCTCTTTGCTTCTTCTGTGATAATCCAGATTCTAGATCCTTTGATCTAGAGTGTGTTCTGTTTCCTAAGAGTGTATTCACATCAGTCTAGTTTAGTCCGTGTTAATTGAACTGGTTCGTATATCTACAAAGTCCGTTTGTTTGGGGAGATGCGAATGGGGAATCGAATTTGGTGTGGACCAAAAAAAGCGAATTTTGGTCCACCTAAAAACATAAATCTGTGTTCGGTTGAAGTGAACTCTGGTGTGGTTTGAACACATTATGTGAATGTTAAGCAGACTGGAAGCCGCTCCAAAAGCAGGAAGTGGACTACAACGCTGGGCATTCTGGGTAAACATAACCAAAACAATTGTGCAAGTCCAGCACTAGCAGGATTAATGGCTCGTGGTGTTTTGCCAAAGATAAGAGAAATCGTACAACCGCTAAAATCTGATTCCACTCGATTTTTGTTTACATTTCGTGAAGAAAGAAGTTGCTCTCGGTGCGTTTTTCAGAGGTTTTTGTGTCATTTTCTTTAGTGGTTCTTGGTTCAGCTCCACTTCAGATGTGGGGGGAGGTAGGTTTTCAAGTTTGGCTTGTTTACACATTGCAGTATGAAAGTGAACCGCACCAGCTGAAAACTTAACAGAATCTACTGGACTGTCAGGTGGAAACAACCTAATGTTCTCTAGCACACCTGTGTAAAAACTATGCATCATTTTCCTTTTTGTTACCCAATCGTATAGCTATAACATACATAAGTTTGTGGTTGTAAAATGGTTTTTAAAGTGTTTTAAAACTTTATGAAGGCGCTGCACGTTAGTGGATTGTAATTTTCTGTAGGATTTGTTTGATTGCCTGGACTTCAACAAGGCAAGCCTAAAACTTTGTTTCTGCACATTTAAATAATTTATTGTTTACTTATTTTTCCCCCCCTTTTGCTACAATCAGCTGATCAGTGAAGCATACAAATGCCTTGCATATTTCTGTGTACACCCTATAGTGATTGTTGCTGCAACCTGCTGGAACACAGATGGAGTAGATTGAGGACAAGTCAGGGCACGCTTAAAAATGTCCCCTCTTGAAATGAGGGAAGAAGGGAGTGGCCACTGAAAGAGAAAATGGACACAACGTCCTTTCTTTAGATACTTCTTTTGTTGCTTGGAATGATTCTTGGCCGTTCTGTCTGTGGAGGCCGAAGTTTTCCTAGCTGGTCGGGTGTTTTAAGCAGGGCTATCATTTGCTAGTGTGTAATGAATGGCTTGCAGGGCACACCATGGGTGTGTCCCTCTTCTGACACACACCGAGGCTGGATTTCTGCTATACTTGCTCCTCCTTGCTGTCTCTTTCTCCTTTTTTTTTTATTTATCTCTCTTGATCTACGTTTCCACCAATCACACCTTCATTCTGCTCTTAAAAGTCGAATGTGTTGGTTGCCTCTGGGTGTTATGTGTGTGATGGCAAACTCAAGAGTGGAATCAAAATGAACAGATAAAAAAATGCAGCGGTGAAGTGAAACCTCTGCTCGGTCGCCTCCCTGGGAGCTCGTGGTTGATTTCTTGGAAACGTTGACCACCGACTTGTTCGGCAGCCGTTGTGCAAACATTCCTGTCGACAAGCGATCGCTCTCTGTTTGTATATTAAACGTAGTAAATCATTGTCGGTTTTAATTCAGCGTCAGCTGAAATGCTTGGCAAATTTCTAAGTGATTTAAAATAATGTCATTCTATAGAAAGATAGTTTGTTAGCCCACAGTGGGGAAATTCTGAGAAATTATTACCTCCAAAATGTGTCAATTTTTAACTAGCTATGAAACGCTGTGGATAGTAATGTTTTTACCAGTTTCCCTATTTTACTATTCCAATCAATAATCACATGGTTTTGCCGTGTTGACATGTTTCCTTTATTTCTCACCATTACTTACTGCAGCCCAGAATAACATGGTGCTAACCAGCTTCTACACACAAAGCCACAGTTACATAATCTCAATAGTGGTCGGGGAATTTAGTGTCTTCTGCTCAGATGTTGAAGAATTGATGGATACTATACCATCAATGGAGGCTAATTTATTTTCAGCTGGACACTGGGCGCTAATTTCAGTTTTCCTTTCCCTGAGCTGCAGGTGGTCCTGGACTTTAAACGAATCATTAAATCAAAGGGCTTATCAGGTTACTAGACAGTTCTCTATAGGCGTATTGATAAATCAAGGCATAATGTTTAGATGTAGGTCATTATTAGCTTTGTACAATTAACATTAATTAAATAAATTATTTAAATGCAGACACTGTGTTTTTATGGAATCTAAAAATGTCTGTAAAGTTCCCATATCTGCAATGGTGAAGTATTAAACATGTGGTATTATAATTGCCAAACGACCAGCACACCTTCAACTACTCTGTTCAGTTGGTAAGGATTTAATGTCTATAGTATGCTAAATAATGAAGTTAAGTAACAGTGAAAACACATTAAGCTCTTTAACTTTAAAAAACAATTAACCCAGACTGAGGCTAAAAGGTTGAGCAAAAGCTAGAAACCATTTGAATTTTTACTCCAAAAAGCTGTTTTCCAAATCAGCGACTGCATTGAATTTGACCAAGTTGTTTTAATTTTAAGTCTAATTCATTTGTTGGCATTGGTTGTTGCTTTTACACTCCCACCTCAAGAATGAACTGAGGTATGTGACAAAGGTGACCAAACCACTTTCATTTTCTAGTCTCAGCAAAGTATAGTATGGCCTACATGTTTGGTGACAGCTCATTTAAATAATTTTTTTTTTATCACTAAGCGGTTTGATTTTAGATTTAAGAAGTCAGATTTTTTCCTTGTACATGTTTATCACTTTTTCTGCAAGAAAGGAGTGTGTTATACCTGTTTGCTGCTATGTCACTTGCCTTTGGTTGGCATTTAAATTTCCCTAGGCAGTATATTTTGTACCCCCTAATTTAGAAATGGAGATATTAACAAACAAATTTGGCCAATAGCCATCAGTGACGATGCTGCACACAAGTCAGACATTTACTGGTTGTTAGTCGGTTTTAGTTGGAAAGAAGCCAGAGAAACTAGCTAAACTGAAACCAAGAGGCTAAGCATGAGGCAGTTTTGAAGATGAAGAAAATGTGATAAGTGGAAGTGACTGCTGCTCTGGGACATGGCTTTCATGTCTATGAGTGACATAGACATGAAAGCCATATATAGCTATAGGCTGTGATGTTACTTGTGGTGAAGAGAAAAATGATGTTAAAAGTTATTGCATAAATAAATCATTACCACACAAATTCTGGAGATTGATAAACACAAATATTGCTTTAAAACTAAAGTTTATGCATTATCGATTGAAGTTCTTAGCAACACCAATTACTTTAAGTCACATATCTGGACCTCTAAATGCTAATCAGTATAGCTTATTAGCTTATATTTATTATTGTAGGAAGACTAATTGTTGTTTGCTTTTATAAAGAAGACACATTAATTACAGTTTATATTCTATATTGTCAATATTTTAAATGTATTGGAATCATAATGTAGATGAGAGGATGCACTTTGTTACACTGCAAGACAACTACAGATTGGCACCCAACTTCAACACAATCAAAACATAACCATGACTGATGTTAACTAATCTTATTTATAATGCTATCAAAGCACGATAATAATATCTGGAACATAAAATGTAGATGTTTGCAGTTGGCCTTGTGGTTGAACATGTTTTTTTAGTCTTATTTGTTCAGTTATATTCAGATTCCCTCCATGCACCCAAGGCCACTCATTTCCTTTCCCACTAAGATAAATGAGCTTGTGTTGTCTACATGGGACAGCTGACCTTGCAGAGGTTCCTGAAAAGACTGCATGAAACCCTGAATGTGAGTTAAGGTGGACATGTTCGAAACATCCACTTTCTTGGGTCCTGCCTTAATGGCCACATGTGGAGCAGTGTGGCCCAGGACCGGAGGCCCTTGTGGTTTCATGTCAGGATGGTAAAGGTGGGACTGTCTGGATTTAGGCCAAGGTCAACGCACAAAGCATCACAGGGTGTTCGCCAAACCTCTGTGCGACCATTCAGATGAAGCCGAGTCAGCAAAGAGCTTGTCCAGGCCACAACAGCGTTTTAACTTCGTTTCAGCTGTGAACAGGATGTGTGTTGAAATGCCTTAATGACAGAATGAATGAAATGTAAGAGATGGTATATTATAAAAGAGATGGCACAGTTATAGTCCATTAAGCAAAAAATGTTTTGGAGGGTCTAAATATTTGCTATATTCTAGATATAGTAAATTGCTTCTTTGAGGAGGTAATGGCTGCACCGCCCCTTTAACAGAGGGGGTTGTGCTGCTAATGGCCCAATAATGGCGTAATGGCCAATTCCCAGGCTTTAAGTGATGGAAACCATTTACAGCTTTCACAGCAAAGTGCATCTTTCCACAAGAACGTTAAGATTTGTTAGAAGCTGTTGGGATTGACCAACTCTCTATTGCAGAGGGGAAGGAACAGGAAATTAGGTTTACATTCTTGATGTGTTTGCTCTGTCAGAAAGATGTAACAATTCTTAACTTTGATAAAACAATACTTATCTCACAGATTCTCACTGTAGATTTGCATGGAATTAGTAAACCACGTAATTTGTGTATAAGATTGTATACCATGAACTAACTGGTTTTATTGAAAACAAAAGCAACATTTGTTCCTTTTGGTGTATAAATTACTGACTAGTTGTTTATTTATGTCTAATTCACATTGAAATCTGTTTAAAAATTGTAATCCCACAATTATATATTTTAAAAAGAAACACATGTAACTATAAAACCTTCTACAGGTGATATTTAAATGTTTTATTTCCTGTTATTTTCTGTTATAATAGTTTATTCAGGTTTTGACCTTTTCCAGTGAAATATTTTCAGACCAAAACAAAATGGAAAAGGTAGATAACCCTTTTTTAGGTATGTTCACATTATCGTTGGGACTTTTTAAAACTGTAACCTGAGACAAACACAAACCTGAGTGGTATGAAAGGAATTTTTTTTTAGTCAGATTTAATAAGGAAACTTTGTAAAACCTGGTAATGAAGACTGGTCCATGCTCAACTGTTCCCATTAACAAGTTGCTTTTCTAAATCTCTCATCGGCAACACCTGACTGCCTTTTCATCATAAACATGCTCTTTGTTTTATTTTATAGATAAGTTTAAGCCAATTTGTTTTCTTGTTTACATATTTCACCTAAGAAACAGTACAGGGTTCCACCCACTTTCTCTTTCCGGCTTTTATGTTTAAAATACTGAGACAAACACAGATGAAAGATGAATTATTAATTTTTTTTAGGATGGCTCCCAACAGCTGAGGCAGGATATGACATGCTAAATCTTACTCTGGAATGTATGACAATGGTACTACAGGAGTGTTTTCTTGCAGCTCCCAATGTGCCTTTGACCACAAATGTCTAGCTTTTTTTTCTTTAATGATGTTTTCCTCCCACACAGACGGAAAAAACGTTTTGCTTAACTTCACAAAAAAGTTGCCAGTGCTCAGTTGGAGCATTTGAGAATAGTAGCAAGCATACAAACTTGCCACTTTCTTCATTCTCCCTGACACCCATCCACACATGACTCGCTTATGTGAACACACACTCAATACATCCACACTTAATACTTTCATTCAGACGGTCCCGTCTATGTGGCCGGACAGCAGATTGGAGATCCATGAGTCGATGAACTTTGCAGCAGAAAATGATTTTTGCCCTGGTTTGGAGATGAGCCATGCTCATGTCATTCCTTTATTAGACTCTGCTGAAGTAATCCTTTTCTAGATTCCTCTGTCCTCCCACGCCAGTCTCCCTGCTGAGGGTAAAAGTGTAACACTGTGATGGTCTTACTTTGGGCTGGACTGGCCTCTGTAATTTAGGTTTATACCATCTGTGGCATGTGTTTAGGTTGCGTTTTCTTTATTTAACAGGAGAAGAAAAAAAACCCTTCTTTTGCGTCTCTCCTAAGCAACAATGTCTTAATTTCTTTCCAAGCATTTTCTTTGTGGCTACATGTTAAATTGAGTGCATTTGACATGATTGATTGCCTCCATTATTCACAGTAATATGGCTCAGTAGGCCGTTTTAAAATGCCGTATCGGGTCTCATTTAGTTTTATGGTATCGTGTGTCAAGCGGTCCATTTATGTTTGACTCAACTGTCTTCAGTCTGGTGACTTCACACAATTTTTCAAAGAAGCTGAGAACAACTACCAAGTTTTAGATGGTGACCATATAAGGAGTCTTACAAATCAGTTTGATACTGTTATCTTGGATCCTTGGTGGTTAATTGTTAACCAGAGTTATGGTTGCGTAATGATGGATGTTTTTTAGGTGCCGTCATGGCTGCTGAGAGGCACTTTTCAAAAAGTCATTACAGACATAAAATAAAATGTAGCTCTATTTGTTCACTGGACAAAGTTCAGACACAACCTTACACATTAAGCTTGGCTTTTTTTAGAGCTAGCTTTATTTTTGCTTTGAGAGACTCTGATGACATTTTCTCTGCGTACTAATCCTTTCTGAGGGAGGAGTACCTAAAATAAATTCTCTGTTCAACAACTTTTACTGTAAGGATCGAGTAACTTTGTACCACTAACCTAAATGTCATAAGTTTCCTTACAATAAAATATATCTTATTTAGAAATTGGTATATAATCAGAAATCTTTTTGTTTTTGTTGCTTTAAAAATAACCATTTTTTTGTTGCTTTGATGCATTGCTCCAGTCTTTAAAGTTTAGAAGCTCACAGCCCCTCTCTGCTGTCGCATCTCTCCTTTTCACATTCTTGCTATTTTGAAGGCAAAAGGTGCTAACAAGCTCCACATGCTCCTGTTGAAAATTGCCGCTCTTCCCTCTTGTTGTAAATCTCACTTTCTAATTTTAACCCTGCTTAGCTGTAGGTGAAGAAAGATTGAAATGTGACGACAGCCTCCTTATGTCACTCCCTGTCTTGAATTGTTTTAGGTGGATTCTGTTGGCAATTTCTGCTTTTTCTGTTTCCACTTTCATCACTTTTTCTTCTATTTTTCAGCTTCTCGCTAGTTAAGTATAAACTTCATTATCGCTTCTTTGCTGTTTAGATTCCCGGCGGCGCCCTGCGTCAGAGCCCTCTTTCTTTTTAATCTGTGTGTACGTTGGTGGTTTTCTGTTTGTCCTCTGATAAATCCTGGTGTTGGACACATCTGTCCCTGTGCCTTGTGGTGACGGTCCTGTCCTGTCCTGTGCTCTGCTCTCAGTGTGTGAATGGAGCAGTGTGCGAGTACGGCCTCCCTGCTGGCCTCCGTGCGGGAGCAGGAGAGGCAGTTTGAGATGCTGAGCCGGGCTCTGGAGGAGGAGCGGAGGTCGTGTGCCGGCACCTTGCCCCGCCCCCTCCCCAACATGCAGGTAACGCCCTCTGACCCTTCCACCCTCACTACCCTCATGCACCTTTTCCGTCTCAATCCTCCTCGGATTCTTCCTTTTTGATCTGAACCGGTTCATCCAAAGTCATCTTCATCATCACCCGCATCTCATCTGTGCTGGACGGCAGCAGACCACAGCAGCAGCTTAAACCCGCGATGTTTAGAATTCAGATTAAATAAAGTCAAGTAAATGCTTTTTAAAACTTGAGCCCCAGAGGGGGTTTCCTGAAGTATGTGTTTAAAATTAAACACCCAAATCCAATTTGTATTTAGAAATTATAAGCTCTATTTCAATGATCTTGATATCAAGAGACTCTTATCAGAGGTTTTAAGTATCACAGCAACTGCTATAGTTTCAGAGAAAATGAGAAGAGAGTATACGCTAAAATAATTTGGATTAGGCCTGTCACAATAACGTGCAGTAAATGGCAATATTGTTGTTTTTGGGATAATTTTCACGCAATATATTGATAATGCACAATAATGCAAATTTCCTCTCTCAAAGTCTAATAAACTTTAATAATGTAGAGAACACTTAACACTGGAACTGGAAGATATTCTAAATATCCAAAACAAAACACAACACCCAAAAACAATAAATAAAATGTAAATTAAAAACCACACCGAGCCGAAACCATAAATACAATGGATTATGAAGTTTCTTTCACCAAAATTGCCTTTCAAAGATAATAAGCATCAGAAAGATGAGCTTATTTTAATATACCATGCGATCACTTGCTTATTGCAACAGTTTTATCCCTCACCAGAATTTTTTGCATTATAGTGTAGCGTATACAGACATTCTAGGAATGTCACAAATAAGGCTACAAACTTCTGGAAACCACAGACTCACCTGTGGACATTACCTGTGCAAAGAACAGAAAGGAAAGAATAATATCCTTTCTAATAATTAATATTTTTGAAAAGCAATTATGTTTACAGAATCTTTATAATCCATTTTTATTTATAGTTTTGGTTGTGAATTGTTTTTATTTTCATTATATTTACTGGTACTGTTTTTGTTTTTTGGATATTTAAAACTGACTTCCAGTTCTAGTGTTAAGTGTTCTTTACAGAATTAACAGTTATTCATCTTTGAGAGAGTGAACTTGCATTATTTTTCGATCATCAATACTGTAAGTAAAACAACCAAAATATATGCTTTTTTTTGGCACTACTGGAGCTCCCTACACTGTATTTTTGATGAAGGTTCCTGGTCACCGACATCTGTCCCACAACCTTTGGGCATAAATTCAAACGCCATATTATTTCAATTAACATCTGTAAGTTCCACAAAGACGTTCTCGAGATTGTTCCCTCCAAAACGTCAGGCTTTGGAAATGCTGCGCCACCCGATGGTTTTGTCCTGACTTGTCCATGAATGTGTGCATGCAAAACTACGTCTTGCTTTTATGTTTGGTTTGTTGTTCTGACTTTTTCTGATCCGGATTACTCTTGTTCTTCTGTCTTTACTTGCTGGAGGGTATCCCCTGTTGGGGTAAGGATGAAAATAAGATCCCGTCTTTTGATTTCTTAAAGTATGTCACAGTTTTGCTTATCACAGCCTGAGTCAGTTACTTGGCTCTGAACCCAAACTTACAACGCTCGATAATTCTTTCACTTTCTCAGAGGAGCCATTAGTGTGTACAGTTTAGCACTTTCTGAGCATCAGGGAACCCTTGCTGCTTTAGCCAATAACCATCCACCTCAGCTTGCTACTCTGGCATGTAGCCGCACCTTAATCTGACAAGTGTCTCAGGTAATTTCAAGGCTGTTTTGAGTCATAAGGTGCTGCTGTAAATGCAGGATGTTAAATGGTGAGTGTGTGCAGACCAGGAAGGTTGTTTGTGTTGCCCCCATCACTGCTGTGTGTTGGTGTGTGTCAACATTGCCTGAAGGCTCCAGCATGCCTCTGCTAGGCAACGCAACATGATATTGGTCTTTACTGACAGGTATCCACATGTCTCCATCTGCCCAGCTGCTTCTCTTTCTGTCTGTGGCTTAATCTGATCTGAACAGTTTGAGTCCAGTAGCTTAATCTGATATGTGTATGTGTGCATGTGTGTGTTGAAGGCTATTATTGTCATCAATTTCCAGCCAACAGGGGCTTATTTCTGTTTTTTAACTTTAAATCACGAAGAATCTCATTTTAAATGGGTACTAAGCAGGAACAGAGGTCTTTCTGTCTGTGGCTGAAAAATCATCAATCATGTCAGCTGTTCTTTCTTTCATTACTGACAAATTCTCCATTTGTCATCTATTCATACCACCATCACAGATCATTCATGTAGTTTTACTATCGTTATGGAATAATGCCCTTCACAAGTATTCATACCTCCTTGAAGTTTCTCATATTTTGGCTATTTACAACCTCGACCTTATAATACAACCACCTAATTATAATTTGCTTAAAGCCACAAATGTTATGTTTTGGAAAAAAATGACTCTCTTTTTCTAAATGTCTGCTATGGTAAATTTTTTTTCATTACATACAAAAAATATTATTTTATAAATGAAGCAGACAGCAAATGATTTTCTCCCAGTGGCTGGATAATGATGGTCAGATTTTATATGTTCATTTGTGTAAAAAAAAAAAAAAAAAAAAGTTGCCAAACCCATAAAGTTTCCCACCACTTAAAAAATATGCAGCACTATGTTTGTTGTCGTTGGAAATCCCAATAAAATAGATGTTGTGGTTGTAAAGTAACTGAATGTGAAAAGGTTGATGGAGGATGGATTCTTATGCAAAAACCGTATTAACACAAAAACCGTGTTTTACCTTCTTAAATATAAAAACCTTAGTTGTATCGTAATGACTGCAAGTATGTATTTCTTAAAACCATTTGTTTTGGTTCTGGTCTGTTGATTGCGTGTTTGTAATGCATGATGTGAGAAAAAGGTCTGATAACATTCCTTTTTTTCCTTGCTACACAGATGTGGCTGAAATTAAAAAATAGTCTGATAAATTGCTGCTTTCTCCTTGTTCTGGATGAATAAAGGCATTGCTCAGTAACTAGCGGCGTGACACAAATGCTGTGTTTGCCTATAAATGCACATTTAAATCCAGTTTCTTGCTAGTGCTGTATGTGATTCTCTCACAAACATGATTTTGTTTCTGTCTGTTAACAGAACGGCCGCATTCCTTGTGATGCAGACCTAGAAAGGCTGACGCTGAACGAGGGTTACATCAACGGGACGCATCATGTAAGAATCAGACCTCTGATGCCTGAAGCTGGAGATAACGGAGCATCACATTCCTTTTACTATATACGCTTTAGCAACATAGAAGACGGAGTATAAGCTGCAGACTGCATTTAATGCTCATGACTGGAACTGGTTTGAGAGTACCGTAAATAGTTTATTGATCATCACACAATAAATTGAGCTATATTATGTTATTATATCAAATCGGCCCTTTGGAGTCTCACAACTTGAGACATCGGGACTGAAATTGAGCATTGTGTACATGTGCATGTAGTTCAGGATGGAGCCTGGTCAGTTGGTGCAGGAGACTTTCACAATGGAGGAGCCTCAGGAGGTGGCCCCGGTAATCTCCGTGGAGACGGATGACGACGGGACCACAAGGCGCACAGAAACCACGGTAAGGACGAGAGCAAATGGCAGTGGTGTGTTTGAGTCAGAGTCTAAGTGCATCTCAGAAAGTTAGAACATTATTAAAAAGTTCATTTATTTCAGTAACTCGTTTGAAGAACATCATATAAATGCAGTTCATAGACTGATGTTTTCAAGGATTTATTTCTGTTAACTGTGATGACTTTTTTTTAACTTTCAGCTAATTAAAACAACATTTAACAACATTCTGACTTATAAAATGATTTGAATAGATGCATTTAACACCTGCTTAAAGATTATTTTCTAAAGATACTTTTAATCTGACAAAAAGAGCCTTGTTGAAAAGCATATTTTCATTTCTTGTTGTACCTGTGTGGCATTTTGTCTTTTGTGGCAATTCAATTTTGACGGGGATTTTAAGTTATTGTTGAAATGTTTGGGAATGCTTTTTCCAGCATGATTTTCAGAAGTTTCTGATTAAAGTAGCATATGAAAACACAAACAGAACTGACAAAACTTCTCACAGCAGCTACACCATGTCTTTTTTATGTTGCAACAAGTCTGTTATTTATAATAAATTAACACAACATGGTTCATAGTAGTGACCTGGGGACAGAGAGAAAATTAGCTTTATTAAAATTTTGCTTTTGTATTCATGCTTCTTTGCGCTGATATCTAAATAAAACCCAGACAAAACAGCTTCCTATAAAAACAGGCCAATCCTTGACAAAATGTCAACAAGTGTAAAGAACGTATCTCTTGTTTTAGGGCTAGGTGTGTTAACAAAAACCATGGTAAAACACTCGCTCCCTTTCTTCCCTTTTTAGGTGAAGAAAGTAGTAAAGACCACCACGACTCGCACAGTCATGCCCTCTGTGTCGGACACTCTGTCTGTGGATGGAGGCGGGTCTCTGGTCGGGGGTTACGCCTCACCCATGGTCTACAGGCCGGGCCCGGGCGGCGCCGTGCCCATGGAGTACCCCACCCATACCGTGCCCCGCAATTACCACTACGGTCCCCCCGGGGGCTACGACGACTACCGTGGAGGACCTCCGTCTGAGGCGTACTCCAGCCTCAGCAGGGGGGCTCGGATGGACGATCGTTACAGGTAAGAGGAGTTTACTGAAACCTGAACGCCTCTCATCAGATTTTAGTGATGCAGTCGCTGCATTTTGAGCTTGTTGCGTTCAGATGGTTGAATGAATTCATTTCGACTCGGTTTTGCCTCCACTCTATCTATTCTCTATCAGACCAGTCCACGCAGACGGCTACAGAACCCTGGATCCGAGCTACCGAGCTCCTAGCAGGAACCAGTTGGACCCATATGCTGCCCAACCACAAGTGTGTTCAACAGTCACTGCATCATTTGCTTCAGGGCTTCAGGGCCGATCTTGCATTTTTCACCTGACATTGACGATTTGTTTGCCCAGCTACATTGTGTCAAAATCTACTGAAATAACTGGTCTGCAGCTGCTGTAAAGTGTTATTTCCGTCTCTCTGCAGGTTGGGCGAATGGGAAGTGCGTTGGAGCTGTCGTCCATTCCCCGGTTTGTCGCAGATCCATACGGTCTGGAGGATGACCAGCGCAGCATCGGCTACGACGAGCCGGACTACGGCATGGGACACCCAATGCACTACAACACCATGCCCCTCAACCACGCCTTCCCACATGGCCCCCCGCCACGCAGGACTGGGTGAGTGTGGTACTATGGTTTGGCAAAAAGCTGGTTCTTCTCTCTCATAGCTTAAACAACAAGCTTGTTCTCCCTATGCAGGAGTTATGAAGGCGCTTTAGATGGTGCAGGAGAGGTTTACTATTATGGAGCCGGGGCACCGCTGGCTAAGGGTGAGAGGGGCAGCGTGGCTTCACTGGACACTCTGAGTATGAGGAAAGGACCACCAGCTAGTGGATGGCGTCAGCCGGAGCTGCCAGAGGTCATCGCCATGCTGAACTACAGACTGGACCCAGTCAGGAGCAATGCAGCTGCGTACCTGCAGCATCTCACCTTTAAGAACGACAAAGTAAGACTTTTTCTTCCATCATGAAGGTGACCTTCTCCACGTTGGGCCTTTTTTATCCACTTGAGCACCGGGCCTTAAAAAACGTTTGTGCACTGAGCCTGGTGAAATATAAGGAAGGATGCTAGAACACAAGCACACGAATAACATCAACCTCCTTGATTTACAGGTGAAGTCTGACGTCCGCCGACTGAAGGGCATCCCTGCCCTCGTGTCCATGCTTGACAACCCTAACAGAGAGGTCAGTTTGAATCCCTCCCCAACTGGTTTTCTGTCTGTTTCATAAGTTATTTATGCCTGAGCTAAGTGGAGCCAAATTGATGCCTAGAAGGATCAAGCTTTTACTGCACTGCTTTTACACTTTAATCTGAGTGCAACAAAATGTCTTGGGCGATGTGTTCACATGGTAAATTTGTTGAGACGGAAACCTTCTGTGTTTGTACAGAAGGAACTAAAGCTGTAAATTTGAATTATTTGGGGACACATGGTATTAATATGATTTTGGGCTTAATCCATATGAATTTTTTTTCAAAATTTTTATATGGAATGTAATGCAATATATTGTACAATTTGTGTCTGAAACAGGTTTTAATAATCTTAAAATCAGATATTTGTTGGAAAACTGATGTATTGATTCAAACTAGAGGTACACTGGTTCGGATTAAAGCTGATTCGTAGCTTTACATTTCTGTGCATCTAGAGTGAGAGAGAAGTGTGTTATGCACTATGTTCAGCATAACTCTGGGTTACAACATTCTGGTTCCCTTACGTTTAATCTTTTGTTTACAGAGTAATCAGTAGTGTCTCATAAAGTTGTCCCTGGCTCTGTGTTACAGGTTCACTTTGCAGCGTGTGGAGCACTAAAGAACATTTCTTTCGGCAAAGATGCAGACAATAAAATTGCCATCAAGAACTGTGATGGAGTTCCAGCGCTGATCCGGCTGCTGAGAAAGACGCACGACCAGGACCTCACAGAGATCATCACAGGTTAGACTTATAGTAAAAATCACAGGCTTTGTACGTTCCAGACATTGGTCTGTACTGTAGTTTGTTTCATTATTTATTTTTAAAGCTGCTTTTCTTTAAAAAATAAATGATTGAATACAGTTGAAAGAGCAGAAACTTGGCAATGTTTCCTCCTAATCTGACAGCCAACTAGATCTCCTTTTGTTTGAAATTTGCATTTCGTTTGGTAGTTTTATAGTATATGCAGGCATTCAGAAACTTGTTGCAGGTTAGGTCATGTATTTGAAACCTATTTAATCCATAATGTTTTTGTCTCCACTTCCTTGCTAAATAAAAGTCTTCCTTCCGCTTTGCTCCACTCTTGTGATCCAAAGACGGAACTTTATTTCTCTCTCTGTAGGTTTTTCATTTAAAAGCTCATTCTGCAGATCATTTGCATCTGTAGTTGATGCACATGTGCAAAACAAAGATTGAGGAAAACACAGGGCCTGAGCTGAACTACAGGGACAACAATCAAAGTTACATTTAGTTAAATTACAGAATTCAGAGGCCTAAAAAAAATCACATTCTTGCAAGCTGTTTTTCTTCAAATTGTGTTTTTCAGGTTACTTTTGTGTAGAGACGGTATGGATCATGATATAAAATGCTGAATAGTTTGTATGTAATAAGTTTTGTTCCTTGTTTATATTGGCTGCTTACCGTCGCTGATAAATGTGGGTTCTAGACGGACTTTGCAACATGCACCTTGGAGAAAATAATGAAACTCTCGGCAAAAACCGATGAATAGGAATAAAAGATGCTGACACATAACAAAATAAATAATCTATGAAACAATAGAAATGTTTATTCAGAAGTTGTGGGCTACTGTTATTGTTTTAATTATGTTATATAAGCATATTTCATATAATTCTACATTTCCAGGTCTTCTTTCCTGTAGTTTCCCCAATTATCTCTGTTTTTAAAGTATCACTGTAAAACTAGACAAAACGTCGTCTTTTCACACATCATTAACCGTAAAGGTGCGTTTTCCCCAAAGGGACTCTGTGGAACCTGTCATCCCAGGACTCTGTGAAGATGGAGATTGTGGATAACGCGCTGCACGCTCTCTGCGACGAGGTCATGGTTCCCCATTCGGGCTGGGAGCGGTCGACCAACGGCGCTGGAGGGGGCGAAGAAAACGGCAAGCCCAGAACCCCCGAGTGGGACACGGCGCTCACTAATACGGCGGGCTGTCTGAGGTATGAAGGAAGGAAAGGGAAGAACGCAGATCAAAGCTGCCGCTAATGGAGGGGAGACCTGATCTTTTCAGGAAAACAACAAGGAAGGAATCTGGTTAAGCAGATTGATAGGAGGAAGGAAGAAAGTTAACACAGCAGAGGACCTGGGTGTGTTTTTATAATGCTACGTAGAACATAGTTGGAATGCAAAGATTTTCCAAGCTTTCATTAATGTGATTGAACTCTGCTGCTCTTCAAGAAATGTTTTGTCTACATAAACATAGTCTGACTAGAGTAATCATGTAATGAGTAATTTTTCTGCAGCGTTTGATCTTACAAGTGTGTATTTATGTCGCTTGGTTTTCGAAAGGTTTTACCAAACAAATCCAAAAAGTGTGGATCACCCTAAGTTCTACCAATTACTTCCATACATCCCATGATGTTTAATTTTAATCTCCATACTGCTGTTTACAGTCTCTTAACACCACACATCGGCCTGAACCCACTGTCTCTACCATAAAACATGGACAGGGCAGCATCATGCTCTGGAGTTGTTTTTCCTCAGTATATTAGTCAATCTTGGAACAAATAATTTGTTGGAGGCTGGAAAAGACTTGAGACAGAGGGTTCAACGTCCAGCAGGTCAGTCGCCCTGGACTTCCCAGCGACTTCCAGCAAAATGCTGGAAAAACAGCATTTTGTTGCTGTTTTTTCATTGTTATTTCACCCTTAGTTATTTAGAGTGAAACTTTAGACAGGTTTCACAGTAGAGTGGTAAGTCAAAGCGAACCTGCTTTTCGATTAGACTGGCCCAGTCAAAGTCTAAACCCCAAACTAACTGAGAATCAGTGGCTGAAGCCTGAAAGTGTTTTTCCACAGATTCTTTCCATTGATTCCGACTGAACCTAATCGATTTCAATGAGCAGTGGAGAGTTTTGATATAAACCAGATTGATATCAGCACCTGGTTCTAGAAAGTATGAACAGAAGAGCTGAGCTTAAATGAACTCCACACTTTTAAGATTTGTATAGGTAAAAAAAAGTGTCTCATTATGAACTACTTTGAGTTGGTCTGTTACTGACAATTCTTTCAGAGCCCTGCTGCTTGTTAAACTTGGATGAAGCCTGCCACAATGTTTAAATAAATCAGAGGAACGGGAAGAAAGGAATTCTAGTTGTTTCAGGAAATAGCAGAGAGCAGTGGGGCAACGGCCTGTGCACTGTAAACAGTATTAGCAGGCCAGTGGGTCTGTTATCAGTGGATTTTCTTCAACAGTTCAGTTAATTGGAGCTATTCTGCTTCATGGGAGAAGCATGTAAATAACGTTATCTTGAAGACTTTA
>CAEGAF010010590.1:0-12436 GCA_903067075.1 Micropoecilia bifurca
GGAGAGGAGACAGGAGAGGAGATAGGAGAGGAGAAAGGAGATAGGAGAGGAGATAGGATAGGAGATAGGAGAGGAGACAGGAGAGGAGATAGGAGAGGAGACAGGAGAGGAGATAGGAGAGGAGATAGGAGAGGAGACAGGAGAGGAGATAGGAGAGGAGAAAGGAGATAGGAGAGGAGATAGGATAGGAGATAGGAGAGGAGATAGGAGAGGAGATAGGAGAGGAGATAGGAGAGGAGTTAGGAGAGGAGACAGGAGAGGAAATGGGAGAGGAGACAGGAGAGGAGATAGGAGAGGAGACAGGAGAGGAGACAGGAGAGGAGATAGGAGAGGAGATAGGAGAGGAGATAGGAGAGGAGACAGGAGGCTAGGACACCTGGCTCCACCTGCTCAGACTCACCCTGCCATGCAGCCAGTCCTCACAGACGACACACTGGATCATCTCGTCCTCCACCTGGACACAAGCAGCCAATCAGAGTGAGACATGGAGTCTCACCTGACCAGGTGAGCTCCAGGTGTCTCACCTGGTCATCAGGGTCAGGATACGGCCGGCGGCAGGTGCAGTAGAGGCCGGAGAAGTTATGGCTGTATTTATTCAGCGTGTTGGCGTCGTCCTTCTCCTGACACACACAAAGATATGAATCAATCATCCAGCGTTGCCGTGGCAGCAGGATAGGTGAGTACAGGTGTTCTCAGGTGAACTCACAGGATGTAGTTTACACTGCAGCTCAGAGAACTTCCTGTTTCCACAGTCACAGCGGAAATTTCTGCAGAAACCACAGAAAGAGTTGAAACTGATCCCAGTGATCCGATTGGTGTTCAGAGGTCACATGACGACGGCAGGCCAATCGGTGAGCGGTACCTCTTGGTGTAGAGCTCGAAGAGGTCGTGACCTTCGTGGCAGGTGTAGGAGCAGGCCAGGCAGATGCCGGCCGCCTCGCCGCCGCCCTGCGCCGCGCAGGTGCTGCAGGCGTACAGCGCCTGCCGCTTCACGTAGCCCTGCAGCAGACGCAGCGTCAGCCGGGCCGGCCGGGACCAGAACCTCCAGGTGAGACCTACCTGCGGATAGGAGCAGTGGTCGGCGTCACTTCCTGCCAGCACGGCCGACGCTTCCTCCTCCAGCTCCTCGTCCTCCTGCAGGACGTCCACCAGAGACACCGTCTGCTCCTCGCTCATCCTCACCGCTTCCTGCAGGGCAGAGCGGCGGGTCAGCGGACCGGACGGAACCGGCTGGGTCAGGGCCCGGCAGAGCCACCAGAACCAGAACCACCAGAACCACCAGCCTGGGTCAGGGCCCGGCAGAACCACCAGAACCAGAACCACCAGCCTGGGTCAGGGCCCGGCAGAACCACCAGAACCAGAACCACCAGAACCAGAACCACCAGCAGGTTCTATAGGGAAAATGGCTGAAGCTGGAGGTTTAGTCAAAGAATCAGGAGTTTGAATAGTTTAGAAAAATTAGCAAAAAGACGTGGAAGTAAAAAAATCTCCAACAAGACTGGAAGTACTGGGATCAGGACCTGGAACATTATCCAGGACCTGGAATATTATCCAGGACCTGGAACATTATAAACGGTCAGCAGCGCCGAGGTTACCATGGTAACCAGGTAAAATGGTCAGGTGTTGATGTCCAGCGGTCACCAAACCAGCCCTGGGATTGAATACTCAGGTAGGCAGGTTACCATGGTAACCAGCAGACAGCCAATCGGGTAGATTCTGACCGGTTAACTCCCGGTTATTGATCCCTGATCAGCTCAAGGTTGCTAATGCTAACAATGCTAACCCGGATCAGAGACGAAACTCACAGAACCGAGCCGGACCGGAACCACAGCCGAACGCTTCCCAGCGTGTGATCAGCTGATCGACTGGGATCAATGACTCCGATCGGAGCGAATCTTAGATGCTGCAGCACGAGCTCCTGCTAACGGACCACAACTTCCGGTTGACGTCCAGCAGCTCGTATTTGGCGGCTTCCGGTGAGGTCAGAGGTCGCCAACATGGAGGCGGCGTGTGTACGCGCGGAGCTGCGGCTTCGGGACGGAACGAGCCGAACCGTGAGCGTCCGGACCGGAGCCGGTCTGAGCGCCGCGATCTCCGAGCTCCACCGGAAGGCGGCGCAGATGCTCACCGAGCTGGTCGACGGCGAGGGAGCGCGCGCAGGCGGCGCACGAGGTGAGCTTCCGGTTGGGAGGGAGCTCACCTGCTGCGCGCGCGCGGCAGAAGCAGCGGCGGGAGCGCGTGAAGAAGCGCGCTGTAGATGCAAAGCACGTGACCTAAACAAACAGTTGGAGTTTGCCCTGGCCAACATGGCGGCGCTAATGGCGCGTCCTACTGGGTTAGACCGTTAAAACATGACGTTGAAGCTGCTATGGCTTGGAAACGGATTCAGGAGCCGCATGTCGTTAAACTCAGAGACGTTCCGTCATAAGATGATGTGAAATCCGCTCCTCTGGCGGATTCCGAGCCATAAATGGCTTATTACCGCCAGGGAGAGAAACATGGCGGAGGCCCCAGGACCCACGTTGGGCCTCCTGCAGCGCCCCCTGTGGTGGCGGCATGACACAGCAGGTCTGAGTTGTTCTCCCCTGTGGTTCTGGATGCTGAGCAGCTCGGAGGATCTTTGATGTTACACTTTTACTTTTGAAGAGATGCCGTGCGTAACCATAGCAACCATGTACTGTTTTCATTACGATAACCTGATTAGCATCTCAGAAGCTACGTTGTCTTCAGCATTTTCCACATAATTGAGCCAAGATGGTGGAAAGTTGGTCTTTGGCTCATTAAACGGTGTAAACATGATGTCCAGCCTGATCACATCGAGCTCAGCTTCATTCTGGAGGAAATCATTTATCCAGCTGTGTCTCTGGAGGTAAATATAGACTTAATATATAGACTTCAAGAACTAAATGTCACCCTGAACTACTAAGTCAGTAAGTTTTTAACTCATCATTTAGGATGAATATATATGATGGAAAAAAATGTCTAAAAACATATTTTCACATTTTGTAGAATAGAAAAAACAGGTTTGAATTTGAATTCTTGGAAGTCATGTGACATCGCAGAGCCCTGTGATTGGTTGCTCATGACCAATCAGAGAGCCTCTGCAGTAATCCAATGTTTTTAAGGGCTGCTGTTCTGTTCTGACTCACCTGTTTTACCTGGCAGGTGATGAAGAGAGAGATGAGGAAGAGGAAGAGGACGGTTTGAACTCTGACCTTCAACCTGAAGCTAAAAGATCCAAAACCAGCTGACCTCCTGCTGTGAAACGTCGTTTTATTAATGTCATATTAAAGTTGCCATGGTAACCAGTGTGTCATGTCATTAAATACAGAAAAAAAAACAAATTGCTGCTCTGTGATTGGTCAGCAGGGACCGACAGTCTGTGCTGAGGGTGGTGCAGACGCTAAGTTTGTTTACTGGAACAGGAAGTGACATCACACTCGTCCATCCGTCTCTACATGTGAATGAGTAATCCGGCTCTGTGATTGGCTGGTTTGGGCGCGTCACGGCGGCTGCACAGCAGGAAGATGCAGACAGGAAGTACGCAGTAACCGACGGCGCGGGGATCCGCCCTGGTGCACGAAAACAGGAAGAGGAAGAGCTGCAGGTACGGCACCAGGAAGACGGAGGCCCAGGCCCAAACAGGAAGCGGCGGCAGGTGGGCGGAGACGGCGGGGGGCAGCGCCACCGAGCCGTGGCGCTGCACGCGCTCCAGACTGACCACCTCAAACACCAGGTAGGCGGACATGACGCTGAGCAGCAGGAAGAGAGCCACGCCCACCCAGCCCATCCGCTGGCGGAAGTTCATCATCCTCCATACTGCAGAAGAAGAAACGCGGAGCATCAATAACCGGAAATCAACCGATCAATACAGGAAACGAATCAGATCCAATTAACAACTAACTGAGTCAAACTTCCTCTGCACCAGACTGAACTGTTCACCTTCAGACCTGGAACTGAACTGTTCACCTTCAGACCTGGAACTGAACTGTTCACCTTCAGACCTGGAACTGAACTGTTCACCTTCAGACCTGGAACTGAACTGTTCACCTTCAGTTGTGGAACTGAACTGTTCACCTTCAGACTGAACGTTCAGAGCCGACCTGAGTAAATAGTGATAAGAATGAACGGATTCTGGCCCACAGCTGAACCAGACTCCGTTCACATTTTATTCAGTTCAAGTTCTTTGGACCGGATCCCGATGTTGGAGCCGGTGCTGATTTCCGGCTCCGTTTGGATCGTGTTGAGCTCAGAGGTGAAACACTGACGGCTCTTCCTCCATGTTGTTTCTTTACTACACCTGGTCTCGCGCAGCCACGTGTCTGGTCACCTGTCCGCTCGCGCTTCAGCAGCTCCTTCCTTCCCTCGCGCTGATTCTTTCAAAGTAAAATCCAGGTTCGGACTCGGTTTCAGTCAGCAGCTGGTTCGGTCCGGAACCGATCGCCTTTCTTCCTGTTTAATCATGTGACTGTGACACGTCATTGAATGTAGTGATGGAGAAGCGCCTCCTGGCGGCCAAGCGGAGATTTACTGCCTTTGGAAGAAGAGCATAAAAACAGAACCAGGCCTTTAAATGTTCTGTTTCTATTTCAGTGTCTGAAATGAACAGCAGCGGATATGAAGCTTGTCAGATATTATAAAACAATATTAGTGGCTGTAAATTTCCTCAAGCAGTGAAACTGATCGGATCTGAGTTCAGTGAGAAAAGACTCGATGTCCGGGAAATGAACGTCTTTCTTCTCCGTTTGTCCTCTGGGTGGCGCCAGAGAGACAATGTTTTCTTCCTCTTCTGGTAGATAAAAAAAAAACCCGAAATTCATCCAGATGAACAACAAACCGAACCGACACATTCCGGAACCAGGCGGCGCCGCCGAACAATTAACCAAATATAAACCTAAATAAATCAGGCTGAGCTCCGTGACTGGAAGAGACCAAGTTTTAATTCAGACCTGAACCAAAGCAGTTCTGGGTTTCAGTTGTTTTCTCACCCAACCGGGTCAGAACCACAGAACAATGGAGGCGGAACCGGCTCAGGCCAGATCATCGTCCGGTACCAGAACCGGACCAGAACCGGCTGTTGGAGCGTCTCCTGGTCAAGGAGTCAGAACTTGGTGGAACCATCAGGGTTCTGGGTGGAGGCGTCACCGTGGGGTCAAAGGTCAGGATTAGAAATGAGGCCTGCAGTTCTGGTTCTGCTGCAGGTTCTGATCCGGTTTGGTTCCTGCGGCGTCGAGTCTGACTGTAACACGTAAGTCTTACATGAAGACATGAAAACGTCTTCATGTAAGTTAGTACAAGTACCTGGAGGAACCAGTAACCATGGCAACGGCCTTGTTTATTGTTAGTCTTTATAATAATTATATATTTTATTTAAAAGCTGCTTATAGGACACATGAGGTGACCACAAAATAAAACAATACATTTTAAAGAAAAAGTAAAGAGTGAAGCTGTTCAGGTCGACCCGCTGCTGCAGCAGAGCATCCAGGACGACCTGCAGCAGCAGCAGAGCGTCCAGGTCGACCCGCTGCTGCAGCAGAGCATCCAGGACGACCTGCAGCAGCAGCAGAGCGTCCAGGTCGACCCGCTGCAGCAGCAGAGCCTCCAGGACGACCTGCTGCAGCAGGTCAACCTACCAGCCTGTTTTCTCTCCAGTCTGAATGAAATGAGCCTCAGATGCTTCAGTCCATCAGTTGCATCTTCATAGTTTCACCATCTGTAGTTTATTTTATTCATTTTTCAGCATTAATGGTTCAGTTTCATCGTTTAAACACTAAAACATTAAATCCTCATGTTTGGTTCCTGGTCTAAATGCATCAGGTCTCAGTGGCTCCAGGTCAGTTTGGACTCTTTATTATTTCCACAGGTAAAGTTGCTGCCACATATTTTCACATCAGGTCAAAAGTTCATGTATTTTTCATCTTTTCATGCCCTTCTGACCCCATGAGGTCATTTCCGGGTCAGAACCCTGGACTCGGATCCAGGTTTATCTCAGGCGCTGCCAGCAGGGGGCAGAGTTTCCGTTCATTCACCTGGAATAGAAACAGGACTTTAAAAGAACCAGAACCGGAACCGGGACCAGACTGAGACCAACTGAATCCAGGTGAGTTTATCAACATTAAAGTTCGGATGAAAACCCGGTTTGGACCTGGAAGCTCAGATCAACAAACACAAACACATTTTATCAGACGATGACAAACCGAACCGCCCCGACCGGGTCGAACCGAGCCTGGCTCAGGGGGCGGGGCGGTTCGGCTCGTTTGATTGGAGGAAAGCCCAAAGGGGCGTGTCCAGGTCCTGCGATGACAACCAATCAGCGCGCAGCTCGCCTAGCGCAGCAGTTGGTCAGAACCAGCGCAGCAGCGGGTTCGGTTCGACCCGAACTCTGTCCGAACCTCTACGGAACCTCAGGCGGTCGGACTGCAGGCGGAGGTTCGACCCGAGTGATTCGGGAGGATTAGACCCAGAAAGCGGTTCCGACTGAGTTCTGCAGAACTTTTCTCTGGATCTGGAGTCTGAGCGGAAGGTTCCGATTGGTTCCGATCAGAAGATGTCCGAGTAGCGGATCCGGTCCTGGTCCGGCCCGGTTCCGACATGGATCCAGTGAGCAGCTGGACTCCGCAGCAGGTGGAGGCCTGGATGAGAGGTGAGGCTGGAGGTTCTGGTTCCGGTTCGGGATGTTCAGCGGGGTCTGGATCCGAACCCGAACCGGAAGTGTTCTGACAGCATCAGAACCAGCTGGAGATTCAAACATTCAAAATGGAAACAGGAAGTGAAGTCAGGAATAAAACAGGAAGTTTAATTAAAATCCTTTATTAACCCTGAAGTGGCTGGTGATGCTGCAGCAGCAGTCAGTGCTGCAGCAGCAGTCAGTGCTGCAGCAGCAGAAGAGCCTCTGGTTGCATGTGGATCAGGTGTTTCTCTCATGGTAACAGGAACCTGACCCGTTAACGGCCGGATCAGAACCGCCTGTCCCTCCAGAACCTCCGACACTAGAACCAGAGACATTTCAAATACTGGAACCTGATTGGCCCAGATGTTCCCAGGGAACCAAACGTTAGCGACGCTAAATGCTAGCATATGGTCTACGAAAAGTTATTTTATCATGTTTATAACAGGTTAAAACTTTTTGTTTCAAATCACAAATAGTTGGACCCAGAGAAACCAAACGTTTTAAAAATTACTTTTCAAGATGGCCGCCATGGTTGTCATGGAAAATTAACTTCTGTACAAAAATTGCAAATTAGATGAAAATGTTTTCAGCTATGCTAACGCCAAATTGATCAATACAGTTAGCAGAAGCTAACGCTGCACCGCTAAGCATATTGAAAATGACCAGAAGCTAACGCTTCAGCTAACTGCTAACTGTAGCTCCATGAAGCTAATGCTAACCGTTTCATGTCAGGACTTTAAGCCGGTTCTGTTTCCAGGTCCGATTTGGCTGCTTGAAAACAAACAGTTCATAACATCAGCAGAGAGACGCCTCAGTTGGGCCGGACCAGAACCTGGTACCGGTCCAGACCTGGTACCGGACCAGAACCTGGTACCGACCGGTCCAGACCTGGTACCGGACCAGAACCTGGTACCAGTCCAGACCTGGTACCGGTCCAGACCTGGTACCGGTCCAGACCTGGTACCGGTCCAGACCTGGTACCGGACCAGAACCTGGTACCGGACCAGAACCTGGTACCGGACCAGAACCTGGTACCGACCGGTCCAGACCTGGTACCGGCTGGTCCAGAACCTGGTCCAGAACCTGGTACCGGACCAGAACCTGGTACCAGTCCAGACCTGGTACCAGACCAGACCTGGTACCGGACCAGAACCTGGTACCAGTCCAGACCTGGTACCGGTCCAGACCTGGTACCAGACCAGAACCTGGTACCGGTCCAGAACCTGGTCCAGAACCTGGTACCGGACCAGAACCTGGTACCGGTCCAGACCTGGTACCAGACCAGACCTGGTACCGGACCAGAACCTGGTACCGGTCCAGACCTGGAACCGGTCCAGAACCTGGTACCAGACCAGAACCTGGTACCGGTCCAGACCTGGTACTGGACCAGAACCTGGTACCGGTCCAGACCTGGTACCGGACCAGACCTGGTACCGGTCCAGGCCTGGTACCGGCTGGGCGGGTCCGACCCGAGGCGTCGTGTTGAGACGGGTCCACATTCCTCGGGTTCTGGCAGAACCTCAGCTGAGCGGCTCCAGCGACCCGGTTGGTTCCTGGTACCGCTGGCAAGGAGGAGTCCAGAACCGTCAAAACCCGCCAGCACAGATGAAGAGGTTCTGAACGACCCAGTTGCTCCAGGACGTGGGTCAGAACCTCACGTGTTCTGGTTCTGGCCCAGACTAACCGGGTCGGTTCCTGTTTGTCCGGCTCTCCGGATTCAAGGAGCTCAACAGGAAATCCTGCTTCCTGCTGAGCCGACCCAGATGGTTCTGCTGGGACCGGGCCGGGTCAGAACCAGATGGATGTTTCCTTCAGAGTGAGCAGAACCTCCCTGACCCAGACGGGTCGGTTCTGTTCTGCTTTCTCAAGTTATTGATTAAAAACTTTTCTACAAACTGTTTTCAAATAAAATCATTAAAATCAAACTTCGATGAAAGTAAACAAATGGTTCTGATCCGGTTTCCCTCCCAACCCGGTTCAGATTCCCAGCAGGAACATCAACCACCAGGCCCAGAGGGAAGGTTCTGGTTCTGGTTCTGGTTCTGGATCGTTTGGATCAGGAAATAAAGAGAGAATTAGACCCTTAGTTACAGTTTGATGCCATGTATTGATTTTTCTGAGTTTCGTCAGGATCTTCCCTCCGTAGCTCCAGGTCTGGATCTGTCCGGTCCAACCGGGTCAGGCTCGGTTCTGCTGCTGACGGGTCGGGCCTGTTCCTGACCGGCGCCCCCTGCTGGCTGTGTGCAGGTCTGGCTGACGGCCTGCAGCCGTACGCGGCGCCGTTCCGGCTGAACCGGGTCGGCGGCGGCCAGCTGCTGCGCCTGGCCCAGCGGGACCTGCTGGCGCTGGGCGTCGCCCGGGTCCGACACCAGGACCTGGTTCTGGAGGCCCTGGACCTGCTCCGCTCTCTGGTCGGTACCGGCCGGTTCTGAAGCGGATCACAGGAACCGGCTGATCCCCCATCAGAACCGGCCAGCAGCTCAGCGTCCGGTTTTCTGCTGACTCATGTTTCCCTGAGCTCAGCCGTTTCCATGACTCAGGGATCCAACATGGCGGCAGCAGCAGCTGCTGGGGCTGATGGGAAACGTAGTTCAGCTGTATTTGTCTCATCCTGTAGAACCACAGCCTGGAGTCGGACCGTCTGCAGGCGAAGATGAGGGCGGCGCATCGCAGCCTGAGCGGCGCCGTGACGCAGCGCAGGAGGAACCAGGCCCAACAGAACCAGGCCCGCCAGGACCAGGACCAGGCCCGCCAGGACCAGGACCAGGCCCACCAGGACCAGGCCCGCCAGGACCAGGCCCGCCAGGACCAGGCCCGCCAGGACCAGGCCCAACAGAACCAGGCCCGCCAGGACCAGGCCCAACAGAACCAGGCCCGCCAGGCCCACCAGGACCAGGCCCACCAGGACCAGGCCCGCCAGAACCAGGCCCGCCAGAACCAGGCCCGCCAGGCCCACCAGGACCAGGCCCGCCAGAACCAGGCCCAACAGAACCAGGCCCGCCAGGCCCGCCAGAACCAGGCCCAACAGAACCAGGCCCGCCAGGACCAGGCCCACCAGGACCAGGCCCGCCAGGCCCACCAGGACCAGGCCCGCCAGGACCTGGACTCCCATCAGCCCTCCAACCAGCTCCTGAGCGCCGTGGTGCAGCTGGTCGCCGCCGCCAAGAGCCTGCTGGCCTGGCTGGACCGGTGAGGCTAACGCTAAGCTAACGCTAAGCTAACGCGCTACATTAAAGCTCAGCTGGACTCTTAGTGGTTGATAAACTCCATCAGCCTGAACCGTCACATTCAGACCAACGGAGCTTCAGAGAGAAAGGAAACCGGGTCACAGCTTTAGTTTCTCTGCTACAGAGTTAAACAGCTACAATCATCTGAAATCAGACCTGATCTGAGCAAAGGACCTCAGACCTCAGACTGGCTCTGATAGCAGCGCTAGCATGCTAATCACACAGGGTCAACAATCACACCCAGGTCTTCACAAACAGAAGGAGGACAGGGGACCAAGCAGGACGTCCAGAGAGGACAGGGGACCAAGCAGGACGTCCAGAGAAGACAGGGGACCAAGCAGGACGTCCAGAGAGGACAGGGGACCAAGCAGGACGTCCAGAGAGGACAGGGGACCAAACAGGCTCAGCTTGTCCTCATTCAGAGGACAGACGATCCAGCAAACCGGCTATCAGACAGACCTGAAGAGAGACCCAACATGGGCCCTGAGGAACCTCTCTGGACCTGGACCTGGACCTGGACCTGGACCTGGACTTGGACCTGGACCTGGACCTGGACCTGGACCTGGACCTGGACCTGGACCTGGACCTGGACCTGGACTTGGACCTGGACCTGGACCTGGACCTGGACCTGGACCTGGACCTGGACCTGGACCTGGACCTGGACTTGGACCTGGACCTGGACCTGGACCTGGACCTGGACCTGGACGTTATTGGCTGATCAATAATCACAGGGTCCGGAACCTGGACTCAGGGCAGACATGACAGGGTTAAATGTCATTATAACACATTGATTGGTGTGTGTGTGTGTCTCTCTGTGTGTGTCTCTCTGTGTGTGTGTCTCTCTGTGTGTGTCTCTCTGTGTGTGTCTCTCTGTGTGTGTGTCTCTGTGTGTCTCTGTGTGTGTCTCTCTGTGTGTGTGTGTGTGTGTGTGTGTGTCTCTGTGTGTGTGTGTGTGTCTCTCTGTGTGTGTGTGTGTGTGTGTGTGTCTGTGTGTCTCTATCTGTGTGTGTGTGTGTGTGTCTCTGTGTGTGTGTGTGTGTGTGTGTGTGTGTCTCTCTCTGTGTGTGTGTGTGTCTCTCTGTGTGTGTGTGTCTGTGTGTCTCTGTGTGTGTGTGTCTGTGTGTCTCTCTGTGTGTGTGTCAGGTCTCCGGTGACCCCTGACCCCACGGCCACCAGAAGCACCATCATCCAGCTGGGCCTGGATCTGACCTCCACCGTGCAGAAGGTCAGTGAAGTGTTGGATGTGACCCGGTTCTGGTTCTGGTTCTGGTCGGGTCCAGACGCTGACGGCTCTGTCCTCTGCAGGACGGCAGCGTCTTCCAGATGGAGGACAAGATCCTGGAGCTGGTGAGTCCATCGTTGGCTCAGAGCTGGAATGTCCACTTCCTGTCTGAGATACACTTCCTGCTGGAAACCCACAGCCTCCAGCTGCAGCGTTAGCATTAGCTTTAGCTCTGCGGTCCAGCTGCAGCGTTAGCATTAGCTCTGCGGTCCAGCTGCAGCATTAGCATTAGCTTTAGCATCAGCATCAGCTCTGCGGTCCAGCTGCAGCAATAGCATTAGCTTTAGCATTAGCATTAGCTCTGCGGTCCAGCTGCAGCATTAGCATTAGCTTTAGCATCAGCTCTGCGGTCCAGCTGCAGTGTTACCATTAGCTCTGCGGTCCAGCTGCAGCATTAGCTTTAGCATTAGCTTTAGCATCAGCTCTGCGGTCCAGCTGCAGCGTTAGCATTAGTGTTAGCATTAGCATTAGCTCTGCGGTCCAGCTGCAGCATTAGCGTTAGCATCAGCTCTACGGTCCAGCTGCAGCATTAGCTTTAGCATTAGCATTAGCTCTGCGGTCCAGCTGCAGCATTAGCATTAGCTTTAGCATCAGCTCTGCGGTCCAGCTGCAGTGTTACCATTAGCTCTGCGGTCCAGCTGCAGCATTAGCTTTAGCATTAGCTTTAGCATCAGCTCTGCGGTCCAGCTGCAGCGTTAGCATTATTGTTAGCATTAGCATTAGCTCTGCGGTCCAGCTGCAGCATTGGCGTTAGCATCAGCTCTGCGGTCCAGCTGAAGCTTTAGCATTAGCTTTAGCATTAGCTCTACGGTCCAGCTGCAGCATTGGCGTTAGCATCAGCTCTGCGGTCCAGCTGCAGCTTTAGCATTAGTGTTAGCATCAGCTCCAGATGTTTCTTCAGCTACACCCAGTCGGAGTCGGGTGAAGCTCCTGCTGGCCCAGTTCCACCAGGTTCTGATGGTGGAATCAATGACTGAGCTTTCAGGCTCAGACGTTGTGGTTTGGATTTCCTGTTTGTTCTGGTTTGGACTTCCTGTTTGTTCTGGTTTGGACTTCCTGTTTGCTCTGGTTTGGACTTCCTGTTTGTTCTGGTTTGGACTTCCTGTTTGTTCTGGTTTGGACTTCCTGTTTGTTCTGGTTTGGACTTCCTGTTGCTCTGGCTTGGACTTCCTGTTTGCTCTGGTTTGGACTTCCTGTTTGCTCTGGTTTGGACTTCCTGTTTGCTCTGGTTTGGACTTCCTGTTTGCTCTGGTTTGG
>CAEGAF010010639.1:0-15133 GCA_903067075.1 Micropoecilia bifurca
TTCCAATTACATAAATTAAAAGTTGTAGTTGTAAGGTAACAAAATGTCGAAAAGATTAAGGAGTATAAATACTTTTGAGCAGTCCAACACACTTCAATCAAATAGCTGAATCACCTCCTAAGTGCAGTCAGGTTCTCCAGAGTCTTACTAATGACCTCATTATTTGACTCAGGTGTGTTGAAGTAGAGACACATCTAAAAGTTCCAGGAGTCCGACCCTCTAGGCCTGGAGTTTCCCACCCCTGACCTAAACTGACAGGAATAATGTCACCAGCTATAAACATGGCACAAAGGGTCCCATCTGGGATCTGAAAGAGTCCTTCTGTCCAAACATCCAAGGCCTTTTGCTTGCCTTCCCCCTTCAGGAACACTCAGCCCAGCTGTGGAGGCCATGGTTCTAGAATCCTGTGGCAGACAGAGAGAGTGAGAAGGGTTGGATCAATCTCCCACCTTGCACAAGATCCTGATATCAATAAGGCCATACAGCTTGAGTGGATTGGTGTCATTATGACTCGTCTCCAGGTCTTTGGACAGTGTGCTCTTATCTCGGGCTGAAAAATCCTCTCACTGCTGAGAAACAGATTAAACTCCCGACTTTTCAAATGTACACAAATCCGAGGTTTAATGGGAATACAAAATAATTCATATTTATAATTTAATTAATGTTAGACTATATGACACAGCTGTACATAAGCACTCTGCAGTAGTTTAATTGAACAGTTAATATAAGATCCACCAACAAACCTCAGAGGTTTTCACTAAACAGCTGTGTTATGTTTGGAAGCCAGGACAAGGTAAAAGCAGAGTAGAGAATAACTCTTAACAGCGTTTATTCAGAACCAGCTCAGCAGTACAGTAACATCAGGTATTCCTTTCCTCCATCTTATCTCTTCTTCTTCTTCTCTCTCTCAGTCTATCCTATTCTCGTACACCACCTAGTGGTAGACACAACAAACTGTAATTATACTGAGAAGAAATTATTCACATGTGAACTCTAACAGGTAGGTGATGTTTGAAGACAAGTGGCAGAAATTTTAATTTTATTCCATGTATTATTTTATGTGTTTTGATATTTTGATTTAGTCAATCACTTTGCAGCAAGAAGGTTGTGGGTTCAATTCCCGGCCCCGGCCTTTCTGCATGGAGTTTGCATGTTCTCCCTGTGTATGGTGGGTTTTCTCCGGATACTCCGGCTTCCTCCCACAGTCCAAAAACATGACTGCCAGGTTAATTGGGCTCTCTATATTCGGTGTGTGTGTGTGTGTGTGTGTGTGTGTGTGTGTGTGTGTGTGTGTGTGTGTGTGTGTGTGTGTGTGTGTGTGTGTGCATGGTTGTTTGTCCTGTGTGTCTCTGTGTTGCCCTGTGACAGACTGGCCACCTGTCCAGGGTGACCCCACCTCTCACCTGGAACGTTAGCTGGACATACCCCCCTGATCCCACGAAGGGACAAGGGTGTACAGAAAATGGATGGATGGATTTAATCAATCATATTAAATTCCAATTACATAAATTAAAAGTTGTAGTTGTAAGGTAACAAAATGTCGAAAAGATTAAGGAGTATAAATACTTTTGCAAGGCTCAGTACAGATAACAGAACAGAGATCACTGAGCTGATTAGTCTGTGATATGTTTTGTATGTGAACTTACCAGAGTACGTAATTTTTTAAAATTATTCTAATAGCATTAAAAATGCATATGGAAAAAATTTATATATTTTTTATTAGCAGTTAGCAATTAATTATTAATTATTATTCCCTCTACACACAGATAAACACACATACACACACATAGCATTCAATGCTTGGGAGTTCTTTTCTCTAAACCCAAAAGGAAGAAACTGCTACATGGGAGTTCAACTGAAGAGTATTGATTTTCTGGCACCGCCTTGCCTCGATCAAGAAATGCCAATACCAGGATTCCACCCTGACTCTCTGGTTCATGTTGAGTTCACTTGTCATTTTCTATAATTCTGACAAAATCAAGATGCTTAACCGTGATGTAGTTAGACATGCTGGGCCGCCCTCAGGCTTTCTAATTGAATTAGGTGTCTGCGTTCTGCCATTTGGTACCAGTCTAAAGTATTCCCATGATTCAATCGGGGCAGAAGTTTAGTGTTTAAACAGGGAATTGGGGAACAAGAACAATGCTGCGGTTCATAAATCCAGTAATTAGATATATCTAAGCTTTTCCGCAGCAAACATATCTCTTTTATAGAGATATAATCAATAAATAAATACTGGGAGAAGCTGGTCAGGTCAGATAAGCTGAAAGCTGAACTTCTGGATGTGGATACAGACGGTGGATTGTTCTGTCACAGTCTCTATCAGATTATTTGCACTTTTTGCTCCTTTGCTCTTGTTTATGTTGTGGGTCGGATTTTCTTACGCTTCTCTGATAGATATCATAATATAGATTTAATAAAATATTCATATTGTCATGACTCTTTGCCTCTCATCAAATTATGATAGGCCCTGATGATAATTGACCCAATTTGGTAGCTGATGGGCAGCTTTCATTTACAAGGTTCCAGCCTCCTCCAACTACTAATAAGTTCAAGAACTTTATCAATTTTGCAGCAGAACCTCCCAGAGGAAAAAGCTGCAAATACAGCCTGATGTGTCGACTGGATTCCTGATTTCCTGTGGAGAGTGAATGATTGATGCTCTGCTGGTTTTCCTTAGATAGGAACTTTTAAAACTATTTGGAGCATACTGTACTGTTTGATAACTAGGATCACTTGGAATGTGTGATTGAATTGAAAAGATTCTGTGTAAAGTGTCTTGAGGTGACATTTGTTGTGAAGTGGTGCAACATTAATAAGCTGAATTGACATGAATTGAACTGAACTCAATATGTTCTGGCACCTACCTGTACGTTTGTTATGATGTCACTGCCAAACTTACTATTGCTTTCCTGTTGCAAATCAATATTTTTACACCCATTAGTGTCATTAAGTTTATTAACTCCATAAAGCATGGTAGGTTTTCTTTTCATTGGGTTTCTTTTGCTGACCTTGCAATATAAAACATTCATAAACATTCATTTATACAGCACCAATTCACAACATACAGGGCATACATTGTTTGTATTTTTAATTAGTTCTATTTCAGAGCAGAACCTTGAAACTGATAAGTCCAAACACGCTTCATACTTAATTCTGCTATCTTCCAGAGATAATCGGTGTTCTGTGCAAAGCGATCATGAAACACTGACAGTCATTTTCTTTGCCGTTTGGGTTTCATCACACTCACTAGCTGTGTGACAGCCTCAGAGTCTGCGCCATCATATTCATGTTTAAGATGGCTATCGATACAACAAGAGTAGAGGGAGAGATTAGCTGACTTTATGTGCTAATCCCTGTGAAATGACAGGCCCTGGAGGCCCTTCTGATCAGGCGGACTGTGCCTCACCGTGTGAAACCCCCTCAATGCCCATTAATCCCTCCCCGAGCCACAGAGAAGCCTGCCTGACTGATGGGCAGCTCCCTTCAGTGCAGACATCAGGCTTCTGCCTTTCAAACTGTTGATCATGGGCAGGACTGGGAAGACGACTGCTGGGTTAAGGGGCTGTGGGGCTGAGGTGATGGTTTAGTGGGGATAGCTGAAGAGAAAACTGATTTCACACAGCAGTGCTCTTCAGCTTTCTTTCTTTAAGGCTAAATTAAATAAAACAAAAATGTGTTTCATATTTGTGCAATGCAGCATACATAACTCTGACTAAACTCTCTGTAAATGCTTATTAAAAAGTCATAAATAGAAAAGCTCAATAGAAAAGCTAACTGTTAGAAGAGTGGCTATATAGTAGAAACCGTGGATTTACCTCCTGAACATGGCAGCCACTTTGGTTTTAGGAAACACTGAGTGCACCAGGCAGGCGGCCTGCACAGGCAGTAAACCTCTGTAAGCCGTCCAAATAGGCAGAGCAGTTTGAGATGGAGGAAAGCACTTCATCAAGATGTGTTTGGGTTTGTACCCTGATCCAGGCTGAGGTTTGGCTTGGAGAACTAAGCCTCCCCACAACACCCTGCTGTCCCCAGTGAGAGGGAGAAGTTAGAAGACTGCGCCACAAAGTAGGGATAGGCAACTATCCTATAGTTAAATACATTTTGCGATTTTGTGTATTTATTTTACAGTGTTGTTCAGCAATCAGAATTGTTCTCAGAGTGTCTAACCAATTTAGTTTCATAAGTGGAGCATTACAGCTTTCACCACTTAATATTGAAACTTTATTATTTTCTGCTTCAGGCTTATTTCAGTTGCAACAAAAATGGAAAGAAGAAAAGAAGTGGGAAGAGATTCGTTGTGTTGAAAATAAACCCATCAAATGTTAGCAAACGCCAAAACTGTCAGGGCTACCAATAGTACTGTTCATCGAGTGCCCCAGAATTGTTTAGTTTTCTGCCATTTTCACTGACAGCATCAAAATTTAAGGTTAAACTTTTCCTCTGAGAGGCAGGGTATTGTTTGTACCCTGCCTCTCAGTCAGTGACTGCTGGAGATCAGCAGCTGCCCCAGTCCAGGGGTGGGCAACTCCAGGCCTGGAGGGCCTGTGCCTGCAACCTTTAGGTACATCTCTACTTCAACACACCTGAGTCAAATAATGAGGTCATCAGCAGGACTCTGGAGAACCTGGCTGCGCTGAGGAGTTGATTCAGCTGTTGGATTCAAGTGTGTTGGATCAGGGAGACATTTAAGAGTTACAGGACACTGGTTCTTGAGGACCAGGATTGCCCACCCCTGGTGGTCATCGCCCATGCCTTGTTAGGCCTGCAGTTGATCAAACCTGTTTCCATGACCAGATGATGGATTGAACAGAATTCTGTGAGACGTCCAAAGCAAAAATTTGTTTTTGAACCTAACTCTACGGTGGCCGACAGGTGCAAATGCGCAGCAAGACAGAAAACAAGCAAACAAAAAAAGACGCACACAAATGAAATGCAGCAAACATAAAAATAGACGCAAACAAAAAAGAATACAAACACAAATAAAATGTATCAAACAAAAAAGAGAGATGCAAACAAATGAAATGCAGCAAGGCTTAGCTTTAATCAGTCAAACCCATTTGCTGAGGAATACATTAAATACTTTAGTGAACAAAAAATATTACAGCTGTTACCTGGCTTAATATCTGTGTTTCACCTCCACTCATAGGGGAAAACTATCGGGAGTTTTTAAAACAATTTTCCGGGAGACATGGATTCTCTCTGGGTCGGCCGAACCTGGAGCTCCGGCCAGCTGACAGCTGGAGGAGCTGGATGTTAATGCAGCTGGAGCAGACAGGTCAGACAACGTCAGAGTAATATTGTAAATAAGTGATTTGTTGATGAACTGAGCCAATATTTCAGATCTATACATCTACATTCTTGCCTAAAAACATTGTAAAAAATCATTTTAAGTGTAATACATCAAAAATAATTTTGACGCCATTGCTGCTTTTCTGAACACCCGTTTTAAAGGATGCAGATCCTAAATTTGGACACAGCTGTTTTTTGTTCGACTCCTTCTAGTGGTCTGGAGCACTTCCAGTTTTCAGCACTTTTTGTTTGCATCTTTTCTTTTGTTTGCTGCATTTCATTTGTGGTTGTATTCTTTTTTGTTTACGTCTCTTTTTTGTTTGCTGCATTTTATTAGCTTTTTGTTTGCGTCTATTTTTATGTTTGCTGCATGTCATTATGCGCGTGTCTTTTTATGTTTGCATGTTTTCTCTGTTGCTGCGCATTTGCACCTGTCGGCCACCATATAACTCTGCTTGGAAACGTATCCACAGTTTCCCTGTCTGTGTGTTCCCTGGTCTTTATGATGCTGGTTGTTCTCCAGTGTTCTCTAGCAAACCTTTAAGGTCTTCATCACAAGGCAGATGAGTTTATGCTCAACTGGTTTCTATTTACTTTGAAATAAACTTTTCCTCTTGATGAAGGATGAACTTATTTTTAATGTGGAAAACCCAAAAAGAAAGAAGTCTTCTTTTTCCCTAACTATACACAAGAAGCAAATATTTGATAACATGTTCAAATATATATTTTGTACATGAAGAATGTACAAAAATACATTACAAGCAGAGCTCTGTTTTTTGTAATCAGAATGTAATAAAAACAGACAGTGATGATCGCAGGTCTTCTCAGGTATCAGCCTAGCAAAATCACCAGGTTCCAGCTCTAACATGAAGCATTTATATCAATGCTAAAAGCTAAGGATGGCACAAAGAACATTATAGTCTTCCTGGCGTTCAGTTTCACTGTTTATTGCTTTAAATATGTTGAATGGAGGTTATCATTGCAGGCCTCATGCAGCTGGTTGTTTATTGTCTGGAGTTCTACAGCTCTGTTACTCCACTGCAGAACTCAAGAGTACTGACTAGGGCTTTGCACCTTTTCAAAGCTTGAGTGCCTGCATCGAAACAAACAGGTACAATAAACCCAGTACTCTGTAAGAGAGAACAGCTTCTCTGTATAAACAACCATTTACTGAAGCTTTCAAACCTCCCAAAAAGGCTCCACAGTCTGCTGGCTTTTTCCCAAGAGAAACTCTCTCAATTAAACGGATCCTTTCATGGGTTGTGTCTACTGGGGAAGACCAAGAGCCAGCAGCCGAAGAGAAGTGGGCTGGAGAAAGGAGCTTTGCAAATGTACAATTTCTCTAAAGTCCTAATAATCCGACATCTTAATCCTTTCTATATACCATCAAGTAATCATTCAGAAATGCAACTCAACTCATGTTTGAGGGGAGTATTTCTGAGAAGAGGCTAAATATAGTCTCTATATGAGGTTGAACAAAAGGGGTGAACTGAGTCTGACACGCTGCAAACACAGCAGCTGAGTGTGTGCGGTGCAGCGTGACGGATCACAGCAGAGACAGCAAAGCTCACAGCGTCTGAGGGAACCGACAACGTTCACATCTGATCCCATTTACCTGTTTGGTAGCCAGGAGCAGCAACCAGGAACCAACACTGAAGGCTGAGCTCAGCATATCCATGTTCAGTGCACAAGTCATGTACGTTGTCAAAACATTTATCTTTTGCCATGACAACAGTATTACATGTTACCATATTTACTGAGGAGAGCGAGCGACAAGAAACATTTGAAATAAACATCACAAGTTGAAATTGTTTGATCTTCCTCATAAATAAATCCCACTGCCGTGTCGCTACCAGCAGGAGTTTTACATCAGACTGAAAAACGTATCCAGTCTGCATACTGACCTTGTTCTGCTCTGCCGGAATCAGTGTGAAAAAAGTTGGGATTTTTCAGTATCAACAGTGGCATGAAAAAGTATTTTAAAGGGTTTTTAAAGCAGAAGATTCAGTTCTATGGCCATGCGCAACATCTCAGTCACTTTTATCAGTTTCAACTTTATCTCATCAGTCCACAGAATATTTTCACAAAAGTTTTCAAGATCATCAATTTTTTTCTTTGTTAAAAGAGAAAAATCATTAGATCTGCTTCTTTTCAAAACTGCTCTCCTTAACCATGAGTTGCCTTCATTTTTCCAGCAATGGTTTCAAATTCAAAAACTCCTTATTGATCCTAAAGGGAAATTAAATGTTGTTGTAAATCATATTATTTCAATTTCTTCCAATAGTTATTGTAGATAGTGATGGCTTTTGGCAGGATCTCCTGTAGCAGTCTGTATTACAGTGAATCTGAAAAAGCTTCCGACTGAAGACACTGGTTTCACAAGACAGTCTCATGAAGAGGATGGTCAGAGTTGTTCATCATTTTCTTGATTTTTATGTAAAATCCTTCTTTTCATTGTCATCTCCAGAGGTTCCATAGACGTCCCCAGAACAAAACCAGAACCAGAAGCAGTCTTCTGTATCAGGTTGTTTTCAGGTCCCTGGTTCTGATGCTGCTGCCCCAACAGATGACAGCAGAAGAGACGTTTTGTCCTTGGATCTCTCCCTTACAGGCCATTTTTGCCCATTCTCTCTCTCTGTCTCTCTCTCTCTCTCTCTCCCTCAGTAAGGCTGTCAGAGTTTAGATGTCTCTTAAAGGTCTTTTGTGGCCCCTGGGGCGAGTAGTTGATTTGCTATAGTTTTGGTGGATTGGCTTCTCCTGAGAAGGGCCGGTGCCCATCTCCAGCTGTCAACAGACAAAAGACAGGATACACCCTGGACAAGTCACCAGTCCATCGCAGGGTAACACATAGACACACACCTTTTTTTCAGAGACAAATTAACCTAACATTCATGTTTTTGGACTGTGAGAAGAAGCCAGAAGATCCAGAGAGATCCCACGTATGCACAGGAAGAACATGGAGAAAGACCCTGTGCCAGGAATGAAACCCAGGACTTTCTTGTTGCAAGGCAACAGTGCTACCAACTGTGCCACTGTGCAGCTGCAACTTATTTATTGAAGGCAATAAAAACCCTGAACCATGTTGCAGATATTAGAGAGGAATATTATACAAGATCCATGCTGTTGTAAGCTTGACTCTTTCAATTTAGTATTTCTAGAATGTCAGAATACAGCTGGTATCTTAAACTTAAAAATAGAAATATGAGTGTGAACACACTCCAGGCGGTTTTTACACATCTCCCCATGTTTTGCTGTCTGTGTGTATTCCAGAGTCAGGCTGCCTGTTGTGGGCCGTCCCTGTAGTCCATTGAGCAGAGTAAAGCGCATTGGCTCTCCATGAATTAGAGCAAACATCCATCCAACTTATCTCTGAATGCAGACTTGGGCTCTTTGCCTGATAATTGCAGGTTAATACACACGACTCTCAGACACACAGTAAATCGCTTCTTTGTGTGAAGCTTAAGAATCGCCAGTGATTCCCACCCCCAGCCTCCATTTCTGAGTCTGGATCAAATGCAGGGAAACTGTGAAAACTGGACTTCTGCTAAAACCATTAGGCTGTATTTCCATCACCACCTCACTGTTGCTATGGTAGGACAAATTCGCTTGATCGTTCAAATCTTCATCTTCAATTTCTTCTGATGGACATGATCCTGAATGGAGAGAATCTTCTGATAAACGTGTAACACCAGAAAGTTGTCATAGTCCTGATGACTCCTGGTTCCTCTGACTCTCCCACTGCCCTCCCAGCCCCACCTAATGCTTCCCAGTTAGTTCCAGATCCCCTCCTCCATTCTGTTTACCACCCACTTCCACCCAAAAAGAAACGATCTTTAAAATGAGCAGTAGGTTTGCCACATAATAAGATGCTTTCTGGCTGCAGCCGCTCAATGCAAATCTGAAAACCGTCTCATTTTCAAGGGGTAATAAATAAGAAGCTGGACAAGCTGCTATTGATAAAAAGGCTGGCTTTCAATCAAAGTCTATTCAGAGAACAGTTGTGGTTTTGCATAAACACTTGTTCTGCCTAATAATGAACATAAAAAAAGATTATTTTTTGATTTTTGAATTGTTGTGGTGGACAAACCACCAAGAGAACTTAATTCAAACAAAATGACAGAAGGTTTGGCTAGAAAAATGAGATGCAAACATGAGTTTAAAACTGCAGTAACTTTCAAAAACACATTAAATGGTATGTATTGATTATGAAAAAATGTAGAATATGGATCCAAACACCTGCTGGCATGTGAATGAGCACACATTGTATATGATGTTTCTCCATCAGAATGTCCTTTAGCAGGAGAGACTGAAGGAAAGAAAGAAACCAAAAAGGACACATAAAGGAGGGAAGCTATATGCCGGCTACATTCATGCAGCTGGTGACAGGATTCTGTCAGTGTCCTCCATTTTGACTTGGTATTATTTGTCCATTCTACTAGGAAAACATTCTCCAAGTATATCGAATTACCACAGACTGATATACACTCTGATTCAAATGTGGACTTTGACTACTCCATTCCAAAACTCTAAAGGCGCAGAGTTATTTGTTTTCAACGCACATAGTGGCATTTTATAACACAAACATGCAACCTGAAGTTTCCCAATTCCAATTTTTTTTTTACCTTAATACAACCTGTGTCTGATCTTTTCATGACAGTCTGAATAACACAGGTTGGATTTTATTTTTAATGCAACCCAGGCCACTTGGATATCTGACATGTATCTGATTCAAATGTGACCTGATGTCCAGGTGGCATCAATGACTGGAATGTCATTGATGCTCGACAAATGTCACTATTCTGTGCACCGATACGCCCAAGCAGGAAGAAAAACAACAACCATGACGGATGATAAGGAGGTTAAGCTGTGGTTCTGGTCAGACAACTTCTAAATCGTAAGCTATGCTCCGCCGTTAGCATCCATGTTTACATCCACAAACACTGAGCAAGCTCTCTGTGTGCGACATCATTGCACCCTCTACTGCGCATGCGGGACACTTTCAGGTTGTTTGCAGTTCATACTGGAGGAACATGTAGGTCACATATATTTGAATGTGTGAACAGCGGAATTTCATGCTGCAGTGTGAACACAATATTTGTTACAGCACACATTACACAGCCTGGAAAATAAATAAAAGAAGCTGCATTTAAACTGAAGCTTTTCCCCAATTAGTTTTACTCAGTTTATTCGTCTTTTTTTTTTTTCCACGAACGCCATTAACATTCATGAATCCAAATAGTGCAGCTTTTGGCTGGGAGGACGTGGTGGCTGAAGTCTCTGGGCGCCTTGAGAATGATCGGATTGGTGGTCGGCTCAGAGTAAAGAGCTGTGGCAGACTGAGCCACTCATTAAAGAGCTCCAGATGTGGACCAGATGTTAGGGGTCTTTCTCATAAAAAAAGAAAAAGGAAAACGCCATTAAAAAAATCCTCAGCGGTCGATGTGATGGCAGCGGATTATTAGCATAGCTTGTAGTAGAGTTGGCACATTTCCAAGCAGGAGCCGATGTGGGTCGGGACTTTGTCATACATGGCGCTTCCAGCCTCAGTGTGGAGCTCAGACTTCCGTGTTTTCCTGGGATTCTCCCAGCTGCATATGTACTTTGAGACAGACTCTGTGAACTGTGGCTGAACTGTCGGAGGCAACGCATTCAAAGAATGAGACACAGTGGGGGTAAGAAAATCTCCCGGCCCCTTTTTTCGATCGCTCATACAATAGTCGGGTTTTTTTAGACATTCCTCTATGAATAGTCGATGACCAGAATTCTTTGTGTGAGATTTCTTTTTGTTACACGAGCCTTTTACTACATCACATGATGCCTCTGTGAATAAAAGATGTGCCAGACGGCAGATGAAAAGCATATTATATTTGATAAAACTTGGCAAATGCAGAAATAGAGATGCAGTTAGGCCTTTGGGTTTTCTGGTAGAAGCATTTCTTGCTCCTCTTTACTTCTCTCTGCAGCCGGGCTGGAAAGTCAGCTTCAATCTGCTGCCAGGTACTTGAGAGCCCATTGATTTTCAATCCAGAGGGGCGATACATGGTGTAACGAGAGAAATCAGCATTATTCAAAAAATAAATAAAAAAAATATGTGACCTAAATACTCCGGATTCTAAAATAACAACAGGAAACCCTGACAGACAGTCAGGCAGCGACACAAAGGAAGAGGATAGAATAGGAGGGGGCTGTGAAAAAAATACATGGATGTGTCGGTGTGAAAACCCCCACAGCTCTGAACAGGTTTGATTTTCCACTAGCAGATCATCATTTCTGTCATGCTGTTATCTTTCAGAAACATTTGGTCCAGACAGTGCTTGATGTAATCTTACATACTGAAAAAGAGTTTACTGATTCAAATCAGTTTTTGTTTCACTATTCTTACTATACAACGTCCTAATAACACCGTATTTATTTTAAAATAGTTTGAACACCACTCTAGTTCTCTATTTCTTAGTAAGTAAATAGAGGTTCCACAGTTGACTTCAGGCAGTATTTATTAACACCACATGGCAATTGAAACAAAGTCGATGCATGTATATTGAAACTGCAAATGGTGTTTATAGATTTAACTGAAAGTAGAGATCGTCTGTTCCTCTGACCTCTGAATGGGCAGCAAAGCAGGTGAGAGAATGAGCTTATAATACTTCAGGGCTAAATAAACTTTAAGATAATGTTGAAGATCTTTTCTTTTTTTTAAATGAAAAGATTTTCATTACAAGAATGTAATTGGATTTGGAACGAGTGATTAAGTTTTGTTTTAAAATAAAAAATGTTCAATTCAGGACAAACAATGTTTTCGCTTCCTGCTTTGGAGGGGTTTGGGTGACCTGATGATTCAGGAGCCAAACAGTCAGGGGCTTCAGGGTCACCCATGGCAAACGGGTTCTGTGTGGGAGATCAGACAAAGCTCAGCCTGAAGAGCCTTATGATGAGACATAACAATAGAAGCAGTGTTCCCTCGCCTTGACCCGGATCACTGGGGCCTCTCTATGGAGCCAGGCCTGCTGGTGGGGCACCAGGGGCCGGGAGGGGGGGGGCCCTGTTGGTCAGGGTTTTACCCACGGGGCCTGGCTCCATGGACACCCTATTTGTGGGAGGAGCCAAAGGAGTTGGGTCAGTGTGATCCTCGGATACAGAAGTTGACTTTTGGGACTTGGAATGTCCCAATGTCCAGGAAGGAGCCTGAGCTGGAGTGTGAGGCTGAGTCACACTCACCTCAACGCTCTGGAACCAAGCAGAGTGGGCATCTTCATGGCCCCCATCTTAGTGTCTATATGTTGAGGTTTACACTGGTGAACAGGAGGGCAGCCTCCCTCACCTATGTGGTCTGAGTGTGTGTGTGTGTGTGTGTGTGTGTGTGTGGGTGGATGTGTGTGTGGATGGGTGTGGGTGTGTGTGTGTGTGGCTATGAACCACATGGTTGATCAGATTACCACCTATTTTGGTGTCCCTGTAGGAGGCGCTGCAGAGCTCTGCTGCTGGGCCGTGATCTGCTGTGGAACTCCAACCCTCACGTGACTAAACAGACTTTGGTCATGTCACAAGTAATTAAGTAAATAATTACTTTAGAAAATAAGTAATTAGTAAACTAACTGGATCACTTTCTTGGGGAAGTAATCATAAATTAGTAATTCAGTCAAGTTACTATTTCAAAGTGACTGGACAAACACTAGTGGGCAGAACACTGATGGTCTCTTTAATCTTGTTTTCCAGGAAGGAACTGGGGACTTTTTATTTTTTATTAAATATGAATTTCCTCCCATCCACTTTGACTTTGAAAAAAAAAATACAATATAAAAATACATGGATCATCGAAGCTTCTCTTCTACTTAAGAAGAGAAGCTTCAAAAAAGAGAAGAAAGCTTATAAAATCAATTTCATTTCTAAACATGACACTTACAATCCAGTCTACTCCAAGTTTCATGTCTTTATTAAACGGAACATCTGGAACATCATGGTACATTCTATCAATAAATGTGCACCAGCTGTTGCACTTACGCCACACACACTATTTTATTATTTGTAAGATTTCTGTTTTGGCTTCAGCAAAAGATCACAAGCATTTTCTCCTTCTAGCTCTAGCATCAACCTGTACTGGCTGTTTTGCCAAGTATTCAATATGTTGAAGGACAAACAACACTAAATTTGTTTTTGTAAAATAAAAAAATTGTATTTGTCCAGCATGAATCACAGTTTGGTGTTGTTTCTCCCAGTTTACAAATACTAAATACTGCACTAAAGGCTGGAGCTGTTTGCTGAGGAAGCATTACAGCAAAACCAGAATCAATCATTTAGACTTGTGAAAAAGAATTACAATGGCTCACAAAGCAGCAAAAGGAGAAACCAAGCATCACAGTGTCACAAACTGGGGTAAGAAGCATCATCAAGAAACTCACAATGAGCCACATGGCACAAAAGTAGCCTGAAACAAGAAGAACATCTTGAAAAACCCTGAAAAGAAAACTAGTCAGAGATATCTGCAAAGGTCCCAAAGTTGCCGAGATGCAGAGGAATAACTTAGCCAAGTTATGAATTGTTGCCTCTGAGAGGACTCTCAGTAAAACTCTGCACAGGTATCCAGACAGAGAAAAACTTCACGTCTGTAGAAGAAATGTCTTCAAGCCAAAATAAAGGATTGTAAGGTTAGAAGGATTGTGCATTCTGGAATCATGTCTTTTAATCAGATGAGACTGTAGAGACCAGAGCCGGACCGAGCCAATTGTCAGCATTTCTCAGTAACACTGTAAAAACACAAACTCTTATGTATGTATTTTTGTCTGTTTTTTTGTGCAAATATTTTTAGAACACTTGAAATAAGACACAACCAACTTGCAAGTAACTTTTCAGCAAGATATGGGTGCTCATATTAAGACAGTATTTCCTTATTATTGATAAAAATATAAAAATATATTTTTTCCATATTATAAGTGAAATAATCTGCCAATGGAAAAAGTACTTATTCATCTGTGATGAAGACCAGGGGTTCCATCCCATATTGATCATTGATATTATGTTATTTATTTACTGTTCAAATGTGTTTTGTGTTAGTTTTTTATTTCAGTTGCATTGTGACATTTGGTTAACATTCTTTTGGGTAGGGAGACTGGCCATCTTTCCTGTTCAGAGAATGGGGAAAATGTCAGTTTGTTTCTGATTGGTTTAATTTGAGTTCATTGTTTGAGTACTTGCCTTCCTGGGTGTGTCTCAGCCAAAGGGAGCAGAAAAGGAGACAAATGCTCCTGGAGCAGACCATCTCCCATTGAGAGGGGTAATACTTTGAGGATTTATATTTAGTTGCAGTTACTTTTTGATTGACCTTAGATTCCCTGGTAAAAAAAAGTATACATACTTTCATTTGTGAAAGTACACTTTAAGTATGCTAATTATTAAGTGTACTACATATAAATATATCTGAAGTATACTAAAAATACACTTGTACCAATTTCAAAATTAGTACCTTAAACACACTTGAACATAATTGTACCAAAATACACTTTTAATATATTAAATAAAAGTATAGCGAACAAAATTTGAATGAATATGTATGAACTTTTAAGTGCCTTAATAATCTTTTACTATTGGTTAAATAACATACAATAAAAAAGGATAATCATGATGTAATTTTTAAGAAAGTATCCAATCAATTTTTGATGTAAAAACCTTATAATCAATGGCATTAGCTCCAGTTCACACTCCAGACCAGATGGTGGCGGTATTGCACATTTTCATTTATTTAAAAAACGCCACAAAGAGAAGAAAAAACTTGAAGCAGGGAAGATAACAGACGCTGTTCAAATTCGCCATTTTTACTCGCATAATATTGCCTTAAAAGTAGAGAAGG